>JAIWNF010000070.1:0-200601 GCA_025093555.1 Circinella umbellata
TTTTTGTTTGCTAGCATATGCAGCTGCATTACTGATTGTGTTAGAAGCATCCGTCTCATTATCTTGGTGAGCAAATGATGGAATGTGGATTTCAAAGCTACCATCAGCCTTGGCTGACTCTTCGTTTTCAGTAACATCCAATTCGTAACCAGAAGAACGTCGGATGATTCGCAAGTAATAAATAAAAGTACTGATACGGAAGGTGATAACACCATTGGTCGAAATATGAGCGGTTTGATCAGCAGTTTCTTGAGAATCAGAAAGAATCCATTGACGAGCTAGTAGTGAAGAATAATAAGTAAATATGAGTTGATTATATGGGTAATAGTCTAAAAAGCGTTGCTGTAAACAATAAAAGAAATGAAAAAACTTACTACGAGTGATATAAACAAGTCGGAGCAAGTATTTGTAGTTCACCAAATAACCATCAACATAGATCCACAAGAATCGTTTGTAATCTTCTTGTTCCGTAAGTTGATAAAGACCTACTTGGCCCTTTTCATGACCGGCAGCTAGGAATGTGTTGTTGCTACCAACACGGATAAGGAAGGTCTTGGAAGAGCTTGGCCAAGAATCTTGAGTAGTAACTTTGTAGGAGAATGTTTCCTTGAGCCACTTGTAGGCAAACCATGAGCTTACAGCTGTTACAGTACCTGCAGCAGCAGTGGAGGTAGAAGTAGACTGAGAAGGAGAACCAGTAGTCTTCTTGCCTGCTTGAACAATCTTGACACCTGTTTCCTTCTTTTCGACAGGGATAAGAGAAGGAACTAAAATATTCCAGCGTTGCTCCTTCTTTGCACCATGGGAAAGATTACCGTGGGTCTTTTCATCTTGAATATAAACATTAATTGTCGGTTTATCAGTGCGCTTCAATTCCTTGATAGAAAGTACCCATGAACGCTTTGAGAGCAAGTAAATAAGTCCCTCGGAACTATGTTCCCAACGTTGATCAGCAGCTTCACTGACAGGAGTACGGACAGATAAAAGGGGTCGACCACCAGCAATTAACTTTTCTTCAGCAGCATCCAATACAAGCACTTGGCCTTTCAAATTGATCAAGTAGCCGTCCCTATAAGACCATAATTGACTGGCAAAATCGGTCGATCGAAGTGGAGTTAAAATAACCGGAGCACCTTCCTTGGCATCACCTTCAACATCAAGAACGTAACCATGTAATTCACTCTTGACAATAAAATAGCCAGAAGTGGGAAAAGTGCCAGAATGGCTCTTGTAACGAACAACTTTTTCGAATCCAGTAGGAACATAATCGTCTGTGGAAGTGAACGAATCTCTGCGCGAAGAAGAGCTGCTTGTTGATTTGACACTACGTGCATTGCTTGAAGAAGACACAATGGAAGCATTGTCATCAATGTCATCGTCTTCCTCGTCAGATGAATCCTCGTCAGAGGTGTCATCATCAGTGGAACCTCCATCATCAGTTTCGTTTTGTTCCTCAATGTCAATGTCTTGTTCTTGACAATCTTCGATTTCCCCTTCTTGTGTTTCTTCTTCGGTAGTGGTAGTGGTTGTACGCTTGCCATAAACAGGTTTAGAGAAAGTCCAACGCAACCACTTATCAGAGCGTAAAACAAGTTCTTGTTTACCTTCCTTAACTTCCTTACGGACGTGTAACTCTCGAAGACCGATTTGTGAACCAGCGATAGTAGCACGCTCAGCAGCAGAGACACTGACGACCATACGTTCATTGTATCGTTGATGAATTTCACCATTGACGCCTAAAGCCCAATATTGTGTTTCAGATTCGGAACGAGCCTTGACGTGAAGACGCGACTTAAGCCCATATTCTGTTATACCACCAGTAACAGCGGCACTGTCTAACGCTAATCCAGTTTGGGTATTGATCAAATGACCATCCTCATGTGTCCACATTTGCCATTTATATTCCTTAAAATTGAGAGGACGAGCGGTAATAGTATAGCATTCTTCTGCTTCTTTTGTTTTTTCAACGGTTAAAGCAAGTCGCTCAGAACCATAGTTAAGTCGAATGAAAACACCACCATTTGGGAATATACCCCATCGATGAACGATGGTACGCTTGTTGATACGTTCGTAGTGTTCACGATCAGCAACTTGAAGATTGGCTTCACCAATATCTTCCAAAATAGCACTACCGGAAGTAGCTGTTCGTTTACCAAGGACAGGAACAGCAAATGTCCATTGCTGATATTCCGCAGATAAAGCACCACGGGCCTTGAGCTGCAACACAGTGTGCTCCTTGATGTTTTCACCATCACGAGGAGCAAGGACAAGACCAGGACGAGCTTGTGGGTGAATGTGACCATCAACGGAAAGACCCCATTGTTGGTTCTTACGGCTACGACGAAGAAATTTTTCGTGCCATTGAATAATGTTACAGTTGGCCATTAACTTGCCACCAGCAACATCAATTACATAGCTGGATTCCATGTTGACCAGACAGCCAGAATCATCCGATTTCCATAATTGACGCTTGTAATTCTTATAGTCAATCTTTTCCAAGGAAAGTTTATCACCTTCTTTGCTAGTTGGAGCAGTAATAACAAAGGATTTATTTTGCTTAGAACGCACAAAGAACCAATCCTTGGGGAAAATACCATACTTTTGGGTTACCAATTTGTGAACCGAGCTGGAAGCTAGTATAAGGAGATAATAGATTATAAATAAAAGGGGGGAAGGTACCATGTTAAAAAACCTCAAAACAAAACAATTGTATACACATTTTTTTATGATTCTGTATATTTCTCAGCACACTTACCCTTTGTAGAACGGATCATGAGAATAATACGAATAAAGGTAATAATAACAAGAATTTCTCTCTTGTGAATTTCACTATATCGACGCTCACAAGTACCATACATCAGCGACCAACTATAGTGAGAAACACGTTTGGTAACTGTGGAAACTAAAACTTTCCAACCACCACTTGCATTATTGACCAAAGAAAGACCAAGTTCTGGATGGACTGATGAAGTAATATCCCCGTTGGTTCGAAGAGTCCAAAGTTGACGATCATCAGCATGAGTTTCATGCTTCATGAGTTTACCACGGAGGATCAAGTTAAGACCATCTGAGAGGGACGAACCTATTATAAAAATGTACAAAATTGATTTAAAAACATTTTTTTTATCACAAAATCACATATACAAATAATTATTTAAAAAAACTACTTACCATTTGCGTGCAAAACAAGACCAGTTAAGCAATGCTCAAGATAACCACCGTCAAATTTCCATTTGAAGAGTTCAGCATCTGCATTTTCATCCACCTTGAGTAACTCAATTTCACTGTCAGTTTCAGCTTTTTTGGGAGCCAAGGCATAGCCATCGTTGGTGGTAATGAAAAATTCATCCTCTGGCCAAGCAGCAGTACGGGAGACTGTTTTAATAACAGTGTCTTGGGCGGATTTGCGCCATTCTTGAAGCATAGCAACAGACCAGCGGATGAGGATTTGAACACGTTCGCGCACAATGAACTCTGGGATCAAAAGACCCCAACGATGTTCTTCCTTGAAGGAAGTATGTTTAGACAAGGCAAGCTTGTAATTTTCACCATCGGCTTGAGGGGTAAGAACAAGTGATGGTTCAAATCCATTGACAAGGTAGCCATCGATAGAAAGGGTCCAACGCTGACTACGAGGAGTAGCTTCTTGCTTGGCAAGGGTTAAATTGGCACCTTCAACAACAGCTATTTTTTTTTGAAGTAAAGGATTGGATGTGTTATTGACAGATTATATATAATATAGACTACTTGAAAAAAAAATAACTTACAGTTGACGTCAATGGCCAGTTGAGATGCATAATTAACCAAAACGCCGGATGAATAGGTCCAGAGTTGAGTTTGCCAATGTTCCTTATCCAATGCTGTCATAGTAACGGATTCCCCATTTGCAGTCAACACAAGAGGACTTTCCTTGGTAGACTTGGTAATTAAAGAGCGGATAAAAAACCATCCGCTTGGGTATTGTGCATATCGGTAAGATACAACCTTAGTTTTTGTAGACTTGGATGTAACGGCTCTTGAGCCTATCAACATTATAAGTATATGTAGTAAGTACATGATCTTTTTTTTTCCTAATTGTTCCAAATTTTTCTCCGCCGAACTCCCAAAAAACAAATCAATTACCTGATTTCTTCTTGAATACTGGCAAAACAAAGTTCCAACGTTGTTCCTTGTGTTCCACCGATAATTTGTCAGCCAGGCTGATCTTGCCTGACGATGTTTGATTAGTCAAAACAAGTGACCCATGAGACTGGACATGAATAAAACCTTCTACTGTTAAAGCCCATTGTTGATTTTGATAAGATTTTCTCTTTTGATCATATTGACAAATACCAGCACCACTTTCGAGGGATCCTATAAATAAATCGATAATGTTATTATGTGTGTGTGAATATAGATTTGCTTATGTGTAACATGAATTTAAAATAGAATTAATTATAATGCTAGTGAATCAATTATTCTTTTTTTTTTGGGATCACCAATTTTTTTTTACCTCCGCGGACGTCAAGAACCTTGCCAGAAGCCTTATTGGTAAGGAACCCATTCTTATAACGCCATAATTGGCGAGAATAGTTAGACGTGTCAAGCTTCGAAGTAATAATTCCCAATTCACCTGAAGTAGAAAGAATAGCACCGGTAGATTGATTCTTGATAAAAAACCAACCATCAGGGAAAGTACCATGTTGTTCAGAAGTTGATTCCACTACACGTTTCTTAAATACAGGTAAAACGACCGAGAATTTTTGAGTATCCAAATTTTTTCCAGAAATTTTCTTCTGAATATGAAGATGAGCTCCTTCACGACGAGATGAAGAGCCAAACCAGCTCTCCTTCAATCCAAGAACCCAATTAGAATCGTGCTTGAGATGAAGCTCGTGTGTAAGAGATGAAAGAGACCATATTTGATTCTTGTCGGAATCAACGCGTTTGGTTTGACAAGCATATCCATCATCCTTTAAGCTTTCGAAGCTAAGAGCAAATCCAGAGTGTTTGTTGAGAATATGTCCACTTGTCTTGTCAAACGTCCATAGTTGACTATCATAACCAGATTTGCGTAATGAATCGACGACCAAGCGTCCTCCCACTTGATCCATCGAAGTAGCTTCGGCACTAATGTATAAACCGGTTTGATGGGCTTTTAAGAAAAATGGCGTGTCAGGGAATGTGCCACTTGGAACATGACCATCTTCTTGGTCCAGACTCGAGGTAGTAGTAGATGCTGAAACCGTAGAGCGGGCATCTATATATAACATTCAATTAATATATATATATATATACCGTTTTGCTACCATCTCTTCACGATAACAATCAAAATATTAATTCTTGCTTCAATATAATACATACCATCTTCTTTGATTTGAGAAACACCTTTACTTAAAGGCTTACCCGCCACACTACTACTGACAGTACTTGAACTAGCACTACGCTTCACTTGAGCGGCAACTGAAGATGTAGAGGATGACTTGACAACTGGTAACACAAAGTTCCAGTGTTGTTCCTTGCTGCGCTTATCTGCAGTTTGAAGATGCACATGCAATCCTTCACGACGGGAAAAAAATGATTCTTTGAAACCAAGAACAAGATTAGATTTCTCTTTTAAGCAAATATGTCCATCTTTTGAAATAATAAAGTGTTGGATGCGAGCCTTGTCGGCAGCGCCTGCCTGCTGGACAATCTCCGAACCACTCTTCAAGTTGCCTATAGTATAAATTGTTTGTTTTTTTTGGAATAATTGTATATATTAAGATGGTAAGTTATTTTTTTAAAAATAAATAAATAAAGTCTAAGCGCGAGAAATTAAGTAAAGGGGGGATGTACAAATAAAGATGGGGGGTGGCGAAGCATTTCACAGCAATGCAGTGTACAGTTATTTGTGACACACAAAAGTTCGGTTGCAACCCGAACACACGTTCTTTTCCCGCTTCAAGCTCCAAATATTTTGATGATCCCGTGACAATTTCGCTCCAAACTCTAGAGCTCTAACACCCTCTCCGCTCTCACTATCTCTCTACGTCTCATTTCCGCACTACTTGTCAATAAGTAAAAAAAAAAAGTTTTTATGCTGTTACCTTTTGCAACTTCCATGGAAAGGCCACTTTCTTTATTAATCAAAAGGCCGTTGTCGTGACGCCAAAGTTGTGCAGCAGGTTCATCCGTACGCAAGGTAGCAATGATGATGTTTGCACCAGCAGTTCCATGCGAAGCAGAGAGAACGTAGCCATTTTGATTCTTAATAAAGAACCAACCTATTTATTTATTAAATAATTGTAGTTTTTCAAAGAGAAATAGTATATATTGTAAATAAATTAATAGCTAAATTACTATGCTATTCATTGTCACTATTACTACTAGTGTTCTTATCATTATATATAAAAGACTTATGGCTACTAACTGAGAGGGAATTGTTGGGACATGATAATTTAAAATTGTTTGTTGTTTTGATGTTAGAGGTGCTAGAATGTAGTTTTTTTGTAAATGCTTTGATTTGTTATAAGCCGAAAAATATAAAGTAAACTTGTTCAATAAGTAATAAAAGAAAAAGATGAAATATATGCTGGTGATAGTTTTTATATGAAATGGATGAGAAAATGCAAAGAGCAAGCTACCAAGATTTTATCCTTAATTCTTTTCCTTTTTGAAAAAAAAGAAATGGGAGAAAGGAAATAAAGCTTTTGAAAGGTAGAGCAATGAAGAAGAAGAAGAAGAAGAAGAGAAACCTTTCACAGACACTTTTTTGTCACAAAATAGCTAGTTAGCAGGAAAAATGGATAAGAAAATTTGTATTAAGAAATGATCAGCCTCGAACAGTGTTTTTTTTTACTTGTTACTGTTTTATTGAGTTCAGATGCACAACATAATATCTAATATGCATGGTTGAATATTAATGTATACAGTTTCCTACATCAGATGCAATAACTGTTTTGCATTTTATTGTCATACATAAAATACAAGTTGTTAAAGTGCTACAAGTGATTAAGTTCTTGTCCCGCACTGTATGCAATCATTCTTTTAAGATAGTGTCGACTTGGTTGGTCGCACAGTTTACTCGGGCTTGTACTTCATCATTCTCTGTAACACAATGGCAATTATTCGTCACCTATTTACATCTGTTCCAAATGCCTTTTTTATCGTTTTCAGTCTAAAAAAACTAAGTGTCTTTTATGGTGTTGAACGAAAACTTGATAGCGAACGAGAATAATCCATCGAGTAGAAAGAAAATTACTTAAAATAATCTGATATCCGTAAAATACGAGAAAAAAAATCAGATATCTTCTTTCTATCAATTATTATCACTATGTTAACTAAAACACCACGATTATCATACTAAACCCAAAAATTTATTTTAGCAGTATATCAAACCTATTATTATAATAAGCTGACATGTTTGTGTTTCGAAATGATGGAACGGAGATTTTATAGATGACAGTATGGTATGGCGTGTATAACCTTCCTTTTCTTCAACTATTTCCATAGTCCAAAAAAAAATTATATGCTTTCTTCTCGACTGATGTTTTTTTTTTTTGGTGGTACGGAATCATAATATATTTTTATATGTAGCATACATTATCAATAATAACTATTATACTGATACTAGATCTAATATTAGCATCATAAACACTACATCACAACAAGTATCTTATATAGCAAGATCCAGGGGTGAAAAAGAAAAGATTTTTCTTTTTTTTTTTTTTTTTTGCAAAAACCTGCTATAATAAAACCGATGCTATGGAACTCTAATAAAAGACTATTTACGTCTGTCTGCAATGTTTACTCGGAATGATATAAAATGTTTATGTTTTCTCATACATATACTTTACCTTTGTATGTAAACAATGTTGCGCGGTAAAAAAAATAAACATAAACAATATGCACACATGTATAATAAAAGAACCAATAAAGCTACTCTGAAGCCTATTTGTTTTTGAACATCATCTTTTTTTTTTCATGAACTTGGTCCTGTTGTGCCACAAAACGCATATTTATGACTTCAGAGCCCATTTCGCTCTAGGTTTCAAAGCGGCGCCCAAGAAGATAACTGATCATATCACACTGATTTTTATTTTTACATTATATAATATAATATAAAAACCAAATAATTTCTCTTCCACGGATATATTTTCTTTTTTTTTTCACTGTTACATTATTCTAGACTTTATCAATGCCCGGGAGTTCACGCCCACAAAAAATCACATTTTGTTTCGTAAAATAAAATAAAAATGCATGCGAAAATTCAATTTTTTGTTGGGTAAAATGAAAAAATGCTTCTTTGAATGGGGGAAGTCGAAAACTTCTATTTTATCTTTTCTTCATGTGAATATATGCCTTATTTCAAAACAAAAAAAAAGAAGCATTATTATTTTAGATATACTTGTTCACAAGACAATAACCTAATAATAAATGAAAAATAGAACATGACAATCAAAGTATGCATTCGTGATAGAGAGTGACCGAAAAAAAAAAGTGTTTCACTGCATTAGTTGAGTAGCAACCAGCTCTTTTCTTCATATCTTAAATTCATAACATTGTACAAAAGACAGCGGATCAATACTTGTTATGGGCTAATTGAAGATGCTCCACATATATACAAGTGACGTGACCTTCTTTATAATAATATCTATTACTCAGAAGCAAAATCAACCAAAAAACGTATTATACGTTATTATTATATGTAACAACTAGTTTATCATACCGATGGTTATAGGGTTATCATATACTGAAAACTTTATGCATGCAGTCTACTTTTTTTCTTTTTCCTCCTCTTTAACATTTGCCCCGATTACATTCCTTTTCCATAAACCTGCAAGCGGAATGTAAATAAAATAAATTATTAAAGAAGTTGAAAGTGATGTTCTTGTCTGCATTCTCTTATATTTGTTTACTTTATAATAATAAATATGCGAGATATTATGCATTCCTTTCAAAAAAAAAAAAAAAAAAAAAAAACTCTGCAATAGGTGGTACTAGACCTTTCCTATTTCAGAAAAAAAGAACCTAAACTTGTCTTTGTTTGTCAATGATCATCATTGTTGTTGTTATGTGCGCCAATAATTATACTTTTTCACCTCATGCTTTTTTATTACTATTCTATTAATCATTTCTCAGTCTAGTCACTTATTTGGTAGTACTAAGAACTCGGTGAATGTAGTAAGACGATGCACAGGACTGCATGCCATTAATATACTAAATGTAACTGAAAGGAACAAGTTGCGGAATACGTACATTATGTATGCAACTTTTTTAATAAATTAATATAATAGATAACAATAATTACCATCTTCATCAGAAACCATCTAGGCCTCGAAAATTTATGAAACTTGTTTCCGTTAAAAATATACAACAATAATACCGTGTGATTAATTGTGCGCGCGATTATAATTTTTGTTCCTGGCTTGTAAGAAACTTTAAATATATATCTCATCTTTGCTAGAAAGCTGAACAAAAGTTGTTAAAAGAAGGCTGAGTTAAAGATAGCCCAGAGAAAGAAGAAAAGGAGACACTAGTAGTGCACATAAAATTTAGGTCAGATTGACGTAATCCCACTATTATACAGTTAGATGATAATAATTCTCACCAAATAGCATTAATATATAATACAGTTAGCAAAACATTTACCTTTCTTCTTCTGCCTTCTTATTCTCCCCCCAAAAAAAATATAAAGAGTTTCTATAAAAATGATTCGGGTAACAAGAATGAATTTATAATAAAGAAAACCAGTCAACGGTAGAAAAAGGGATAACCATAAAGCTATCTATATAAACTTCTATCATTCGATTTAAATTTAAAATAAAGCGCTTGCTAATATGTGAGTAATAAGAGTTTTGATTGCGGGTCCGTGTCTCGGGAACTGTATACTGAAAATAGGTTCCCAGTTAAAAGAATATCCTGGGGACTTTATACATATAATTAAGAGAAGGAAGTAATTTAAAGTGATACCTTTTATGAGCTGATTGATATTATCGAAGAAATACGGATAGCATTAACTTCCTTTTGTTTCCAACTTATTTCAGCGAAATACAAAGTGAGCCGTAAAGTACCACATATAGCTGGGGGATATATATGGAGTAATAAGTGACATTTCTTGGCTAATTATACAATACCTCTGTATATGACCTGAAACACCCGCTTTTTATTGAAATCCGTTTAAGCTCTTTTCAACTGCTAAATAATAATAGAAGTTGACATTTAAAAGAAGGTTCAATAACTGCTCAAAATAGAGTAATCGTCCTACTCATACACAACATAAAAGAGATCTCTCACATGTGTAACACAGCACCCTTTTTTTTCTTTTGCATTCGAAACTGAGTATACTAGGTATTACACTTCTTTTTGTATACGTGAGAAAAAAAAGAGTTGAATAGATTCTATAATATCTGTTTAGATGTTTTATTTCACTACTGAATGTACAGAAAAAGTGATAAATCAAGGATGCATGCGGTGCACAAGCGGACCAAGAAAAAAGACGCACAGTAGTAAGGGTAAATGTTTTTTTTGCTGTACTGGGATATCGATAAAATAATAATATAGCACATAGTAGCGGTAATAAAATGACATGGACATAATAATACCAATAACACACATATTGCTTTTCTTACTTGATGGAATCAATTTTATACGAAATTTTATTTGAAATTCAAAACAGATGTTTTTTATTGTTGTTTTTTTCCTAAAGATTCGCGGCCAAACTATTTTTCACTTTGCGTCTGCTGTAATTTTACGTTTGCGCCTGATTATTTTCAACTTCGCGGAAATCCTTGTATATAAGTACTATAAACAGCGCAAAATTGAAATTACAGCAGACGCAAAGTGAAAAATAATTTGGTGGCGAGTCTTTAGGAAAAAAACAATATTTTAAAACCCTGTAGGTGACAAATTGAAGCATACTGTCAAAGATTTCCTCTGTCAAAAAAAAAAATGTCGGATGACGAATATTGTTATGTTCGGTAGCTATTATTATAACTATATTCCCATCTAACCCGTAAATACATTTTTTCTTACTAATAACAAACGAAAGGATAAAGTAATAATATGTCAGTATAACATCTATTAACAACTTGTTTTCTTCGTTTAAATCTCGAACTCTTTCTCACTTTTTTTAAAAAAAAAAATTGACCCTTAAGAATAGTTTTATCAAACTGTATTACATGACTTAACTATAAAATATGTTTGTCAACTTGAAAACAATAAGAAAAACGTGATTTTTGTTATATCAATGTATCACCATCTTGCCAAAAACATTTTAGCAGTCAGTTTAGCAAAAAAAAATCGATATGCTACCGGAAATCCTTCCGCATCTCTCCCGAGACATTTTTTTCGAACTAGTCCTTAAATTATTTCATAACTTTAACTCCACAAAAAAATTTGGACGTATATGTTCAGCCATAGTACTGATTTAGATGGAAAAAACTGATTGTCGGTAAATGTGTGGTTTTTCTTCTTCTTTGAACCACTTTATTAAAAATGGTATACCCACACTGAACTTATACTCGTAATAAACTTAGCGCTGTTATATATATTAAATGTGACAATTGAATAGACTGTTCTTCACACCCCGAAATATTTGTTTTGTTTTGCGAGAAAGCGGAGTAGTACTTTGGATAAATTTGGATCAACCGCTGCTGATTTAATAACGTTTTATTAAAAATTTTTTGCTTTAATGATATCGTTTTGAAAAATGCTGTTGAGTAAAGAAAGTATATTATCTACATTGAAATCATGCTATGAGAAAATCAGAAAGTAATATTTCATACACATATTATGTTCCAAGCTTCTTATGACATTTATGTAACCACCACGTTATTGACATTAGTTGTCACAAGACCCATCTTTAGACTGAGCAGATCTGATGGTTGAATGTGCTTCCATAAAAAGAAAATGTATATCCATGACAGCCACTTACTTTAGCCAACACGAGAAGAATTGCTTTACTAATTATTTTTTCTGTTTTTATCCATTATCAGACTATTTATTAAAATATAAATTCTGAACTGTTGCATTATATTTAATGCACCATGCCTTTAACCCACAATCCTGTATACAAAGAGGCAAGTAATTCGTTTGTATATTAATAAAGTAAACATATATTGTCAACAATAGATAACACTAAGCGTTTAACTATATATAGTACCTCCTTCTCTTAGTCTGATTGTTTACAAGAACAACTCCAACAATATCTATAATATACTCCAATCTAATGGCATTATATGGGTCCATACTAATGACCATGATTTATATGATGTACTGTTTAGCGTTTCTATCAGTAATATCTTCTTTTCTGATTATTTATGCATTATAAATCTTTCTTAATTCGTAAACTATTATAATTTTCTAATTTCAAGAATCCAATGACGTAAGCATCATCATCGCCGATAATCCATACGCGACTTGAATGTAGCAAGTACGTTCAAATATCATCACGAGTTCATTTCCACATTAGTAATATTTAAATGTTTGAGTACTGGAAATTGATGGAATTTTCCATAAACATCCTTGGAACTATATGATCTTCTTCATGACTGATGAGAGATACTAACAGGCAAAACAATCTTTAATTTCAAAATCGTCAAAATAAAAATTTGTCAGCTTTATCAATGAAAAAGAACAAGATGATGTTTCCAATTGATCCAATTGAAAATTACGATATTATAACATTATTGATAATAAAGAAGAGGGTGAATTCATTTAATTAACTTCTTATTGTATTCCAGTTGTATTATCATCCAACCGTACTTATTATTATTTACAGGTAATCAACACGGCGATATTGTAGTGCCATGGAATTAAGGATGTAAAAATACCGGATATTTCAGGGTCTGCACCCTGATAGGACTAAAAAGGATCTTCTTGGAAACAAGGTTACCATACCTTAAGATAGCGTTCTTTAAGATACATTCGTCAGACGACATAACCCGTCGTAATAAAATATTCATATAAATAGATCAACCCGTACATAGAACAATAATCTTGATTTTATTTTCATAAATAAACACTGCTTCAAAGGACCCATCGTTTTTATTATATCTTTATTGTTGGATTTAACTATTATTCTATCATATATCTCAGATATGTCCACTGTATCGAGCATTTTGATGATATACTCATTTTGTTAAATTGTCGTATAAATGATCTTATTACAGTATCCTGTAAATAAGCAACGAATATGTGAAAAATATTTCAAGAGCTTCTATAACTCATTGCTGTTTATTTTATTTTTCTCCCTTTTTGGGCGTGATCCAAATGTTTATCATTAAATTTCATGTTGTATCGTGATTGGGCAAAATAATGGAATTTTTTTAAAGCTTAAACATTATATCATAAATACGTGAGATGGTCCACGTTCTTTAGTTATCATAAAAAAATGGGATATTGGATATTACTCTTTCAAAAATAGATCCAGAGCTATCAATGTCCAGCCATAGAAGCTGAGCCAGAAGAAACCTGTATATCAACAATCCTCTTTTGGTAAATTAACTACTATATAAGTACATAACTTATTTAGCAATACTTTTTACTTCTCTTCATTGTTTTGCGTCATTAATCCCTTTTATTTTGGATGACTTTTTCTACTCTCCTATTTTCATGCTCCCTCGATAATATTTATTAATCCAACTTATTTGAGTTCAATATTTTCAATAATTAGGGTTTTAGTTCACGAGGCAATTTAAGTTCTTGAGTATGGCGATTGATTGAGGATAACGACTTATTAGAGTGATAAGATTGTTTTTTTGTTATAAAACTTGATATTAACTATCTGATGATGGTAGCGATTTTGAATTTTTTTCTTCTTGTACATTCTGGTGACTCCTTTTCGTCAACCTTATTCGAAATAACAATGACCGGGGCAAAAATGATCAATCGATTTTTTTTTGGAGACAACTTTATCACCATCTATGCATCTGTGGTTCTATCTTCATGTTGTCCTTTTTGTGCATAGACTCTCGCTCGTGTTTTGAGTGGCTCTATTTACTTTATTTTTGGATACTTTTTTTTTCGTAAATCTGTAAAATTATATTGTCGAGTTACTGATGATTTTGATGATAAGAAAAAAGTGGAATAGTTGTTGAGGAAGAACTATATCTATTTAGATTTATTATTGACTCTCCCAATTCATATTAGTAAAACAAGTGAAGCAGCCTATATATGAATTCATTGAAAATATGAATAGGGATCAACGTATTGATCGTTTTGACTCCATTTTTTGATAGACCTCAGGAAATTCTTTTTGCTCTTTTTCCCATTGCAAGGTCTAAGCTTTATTTATATCCAATGTCAGTTACAAAGCGATGAACTTTACTAGCTGGAAAAAATTAACCTCATTTTTTTTATAGTAGATGGATCATAGATTTCTATCAAAATGAAAATAAATCTCATTCACAAAGGAGAATATTTTAAAACCCCCTCAAAGAGAAAAAAAGTTTTCTCCGTTTTTATATAAATTGATTCTCAGCTTTAAAGAAAAAAAATTAGAAAAAAAAAAAAAAAAGAAAAGAAAAACATCTAATTTTTATTTTTTGAACCTTTTTTCCTTTTTTCTTTAAAAAAAAAATTATCATGTCTTACCAATCATCTTCCCGTGATTACGGTTCAAGCAACTCCTCTAGCTATGGCAGAGGTGGTAGTAGTGGAGGAAGTAGAAGTTATGGTGATCACAGTAGTTATTCAAACAAAGGTTCATCTTATCGTGACAATCGTGATGCGTCTCCTAGAAGATCAAGCAGACCGTAAGTTTTTTAAATCTTTTCTTTAGTTTTTTATTTATTTTTTGAAATTTGAATTACTAACTAAACTTAAATAATGATAATAATATCATTATTAGTTATGATCATGGTTCTAGCCGTGATGATCGTCAACATTCATCCTATAGCACTTATCGCTCCAACGATTCTGGAGGTTATCGTAATGGTGGTGCCGGTGGTTATAGCGCCGGTGGTTATGGCGGTTCTGGTGCGACCGGATATGGTGCCAGTGGAGGTTATGGAAACTATGGTGGATACGCAGGTCAAGACCGTATGGGACAATTGGGTACTGGTTTAAAAGATATTCAATGGGATCAATTATCTTTACCTCGATTTGAAAAAAATTTCTATACTGAACACCCTTCTGTTGCTGCAAGACAACCTGATGAAATTGTACAAATTCGTGCCGCAGCTAATATGACTGTCGTAGGACGTGATGTCCCAAAACCATTGAAAACATTCGAAGAAGCTAATTTCCCTTCTTATGTTATGCAAGAATTAAGTCAATTGGGTTTTGCTGCTCCTACACCTATTCAATGTCAAGGTTGGCCAATGGCTTTAAGTGGTCGTGATGTCGTAGGTGTTGCTGAAACAGGTTCTGGTAAAACTTTAGCTTATACTTTACCTGGTATTGTTCACATTAATGCACAACCTTTATTGGAACCTGGAGATGGTCCTATTGTTCTTGTTCTTGCTCCTACTCGTGAATTGGCTGTACAAATTCAACAAGAGTGTGTTAAGTTTGGTGCTACTTCAAGAATTAAAAATACTTGTTTGTATGGTGGTACTCCTCGTGGTCCTCAAATCAGAGATTTGAGTAAAGGTAATTTAAAATGACTTGGGTTTTATTTTTATTTTTCTAGTCAACATAGGGTTAACTCTAAAAAAATTCTTTTTATTTTAGGTGTTGAAATTTGTATTGCTACTCCTGGTCGTCTTATTGATATGCTTGAATCCGGTAAAACCAATCTTCGTCGTGTCACTTATTTGGTACTTGATGAAGCTGACAGAATGCTTGATATGGGTTTTGAACCTCAAATTCGAAAGATTGTCAACCAAATTCGTCCTGACAGACAAACATTGATGTGGAGTGCAACATGGCCAAAATCTGTTCAACAGCTTGCTGAAACATATTTAAAAGACTATATTCAAGTAACCATCGGTTCGCTTTCTTTAAGTGCTTCTAAGAATGTTACTCAAATTGTAGAAGTATGTACTGAACCTGAAAAACGTGGAAAGTAAGTTTTTTTTTTTGTTTCTTTATTTGTTTATAATTATCTTCCGTGTTGTATCAGATTACAAACATCATGTCAAAATTATTATAATTTTTACTTACAAAATATATTATTGGATGGTTTAGATTGATTGTTCATTTGGAACGTATTATGGAAGAACCTGAAAATGAAAGAAAAACTTTGATTTTCACCAGTACAAAACGCACAGCTGATGAAATCACTCGTTATTTACGACAAGATGGCTTCCCTGCCTTGGCTATTCATGGTGACAAACAACAAAATGAACGTGATTGGGTATTAAATCAATTCCGTACAGGTGGTCATCCTATTATGGTTGCAACTGATGTTGCATCGCGTGGTATTGGTAAGTTACTTATTTGAAGTGGCTGGGGATTTGGAAAAGAAGAAATATTTTTTTTCTTTGTTATATAGATGGATATGCACACCGGACACACATACAAAAAAATTCGAATCGAAGCGAAAAACACTTTTTTTTTCTTTTTTTAAAAAAAGAAGTGGATCAAATTATCGTGGTTACCTATTTTTTTTCTAGCGACTTTGCTTGCAGGAATTTGTTTTACTCAAAGTTTGCGTATCATATATTATTTATTTTAACGAACTTAAACATATTATATTCTTGTGAGCGAAAAGGAAGAAAGAAAACCCTTTATATCACGGAAAAAAAAAAGATCTCGCTTCGATATATATATTCTTCTTCTAGAGTTGTTTATAAAACATCCCATCACTGGCCCAAATTACAGAGATCAATTATAAAAAAGCGCGTGAGGAGACAAGAAAATTACATATACATATATAATAGTCACCCAAATATTTTATTACTATTATAATTATTACTATATATATATATATATTCTGCTTCCTGAAACTTTCAATTTCAGGTTGTTCCTTTTTATCTCTCTCGCGTTTGGTCCTGGGTCGGGTGAGCAACTCTATTTTCTTTTTATTATATTGCGGGTGCATATTTTGAGGGGAATCAAACAAGTTATATTTTTCTTTTAAAGTATAATATAAAACTAACACTTTTGATTACTATAACTTTTATTAGATGTCAAGGATGTTAAATTTGTCATTAACTATGATTTCCCCACAAATATCGAAGATTATGTTCATCGTGTAGGTCGTACAGGTCGTGGTGGTGCTACTGGCTCCGCATTTACATTCTTCACAACTGATAATGCAAGACAAGCACGTGATTTGGTCAACATTCTTCGGGAAACAGATCAAAATATTGACCCACGATTACAAATGATGGTTACTACTAGTGGTGGTGGCCGTGGCCGTGGCCGTGGTGGTTTCCGTGGTCGCGGTGGTGGTCGTGGTGGTGGAGGCCGTGGTGGATATGGTGGTGGTGGATACGGTGGTGGTGGCTATGGTGGTGGCTATGGTGGAGGAGGTGGTGCTGATCGTTGGTAAAACAAATGTTTGGTCATCATCCCCTTGATTTTATGCTATCCATCCCATATCACAGGCAGATAAAAATATACACTTTCAACCTTTCCTAAAATTTCAAAACCAAAAAACTCGTCATTTATCAATCAACCCTCTTATACACAATAACATTGTCCTCCTTTTTCATTGCATTTCGTTTTTTTTTTCTCACTCAAAAATAGTAATATATATACACATATACATGTTATCGATAAAATCTAACCAATCAATAAAAAAACCATTACTTTTTGCTTTTTTCGTATTATAATAATCATATACGTTTTGATATCTTTTTTTTTCTTGGGTGCGGGGGGAAGAAACTATTTATTATTTAAAGAGAGGAGAAAAATTACTTTTTTCCAATGTAATAAATATAAAGTAATATGAAGATGATGAAAATGCAAGTAAGAATAACAAAAATCAAAAAGAAAAAGAGGGTAAATGTGGTATATCTATTTATATTATGTTGTAGTTGTGTTGTTGTGTATATGTATATATAAATCTATGTATATATCTTGTGGGTGGGGTGTATGTGGTGGAGAAAGACGTTTCTGTGACAGGAGTATATACATATATATATCTGGGCGGTATGTAAAAATATTAACTTGATTAATGGATCATTAAAGAACTGACTTTACGAACTACCAAAACTTGGTGACCAATTGGTGCGGGTGCACGACGACAAGCATTAGGTACACCTGAAAGATCTAAAGGTGTTATAAAAGGTCTTCTGTTTGTGGTTATGGATTCTTTGGTAAATGTCTTTTTTAATTGTTGCTGTTGTTGAAACAGGCCTTGTTTAATATAGTGCTGTTTTTGTTGTGGTGTAGAAGATGGAGACTCTTTCTTTTGACATTGATCAGAAAAAGATCCCCGATCGTAATCAACATCACTATAAGTTGGAACAATAGTTTCCAAGTCTTCTGTATTGAATCGAACCGTTTTCATGCTTTTTCTGTATCAAATAAGGAAAATAAACAATATATAAATAAATAAATATAAAAAGAAAAGAAAAGAAAAAAAAAGAAGAGCCTTTTTATATATGTTTTTTTTTTCTATTACTATTTTTAATGCTGTAATACTTTCATGAGTGCTATTTTTAGATAATAAAAAATAATAAATAGGTATATCTTTTCTCAACGCCACGAATTTTTTGGGGCGCACAGAAAAAAGTCGATCAATTTTTTTTTCTTTTTTTGTAGAGCGCCACGGGTTCTATTTTTTTTTCATTTTCGTTTCTTTTTTTAAAATTAATGCAAAAAATGTATACAAACGTGATTCTAACCCCTTTCTCCCATTAAATCAAAAGGCGAAAAAAAAAGCACATATTGTAAAAGTCCATCTCTTTGAAGGGGAATACGCCAAAACTCTACTGAATTAAGAAGATTAGAACTGTAATTCCAAATTGTAGTTGAGTTTTTATTTATATTTTTGCCTTTACTCCACTCTATTCTGAGTCTAACCTCTATGGTATAAGTTGTGGGTTGAATAATTCAAGAAAAATGTAGGAAGGATAGTAAAAAAAAAAAAAAAAAAAACTATCGTCAAAGAAATACTTATATGAACACAGCCACAAGAGAAAGAAAAAAAATCGCCAAGCCTTTTCCTTATAATTTTTCAAGATCAAAAGGAAGCAGGATAATCGGCTTTTAACCAAGAAAGCCAAGACGTTAATGAAAAGGAGTTGCCTATAAAGAAGATACTATATAGAAGCTTAAACATTCCCATAGCAACAACCAACTCTTTCTAAGCCCCTAGCGACTTACGACACATTACTCTCATATGGATAAGTAACAACTTTCTTTTAATTTGGAATGTAGACCTATTTTTGGTTATATCTATTGACAACGTTTTAGATAGATATATCATCAATAGACTTTTTCTTCCATCTTAACTCCTATTTTATTAAAGAAAAGAATTTTCTTTTCACCTTTCAAGGATGTAAACTCCCCTAGAATTATAAAATAGGAGAGAGAGAGAAGAATAATTGTATAGTGTGTAGTAGCACAAATGTAGGAGAATGTTTAACAAAATAAAAGAATGGACTTATGCATTGTCATAGCTTATGTACATCAGCCTCATCAACAAATTAAAAATGTCACTGAGTTGTTATTATCCTTACTAAAATGTATATATCAGCCATAGTAATAATATATTATAAAGCTTCACGAGTTATCATACCATTATCATCTCTAGCATTGTTATTGAAGAAAAATATATAGTTTTTCTTCCATTTGTGGCAATAAGCTTTTTTTTGTGTTTGGCTAAACTTGCATTTTTATTTATACGTAAAATAAAGTTATGGATATTAATTATAAAGAAAAAAAGTTTGATCCAGATGGAAAAAAAAAAAAAAATAGAAAACCCAACCTTAATATCATTGTCATCTTGCATCTAGTGAGAATAATATATTCTACTTTTTTTTCCCGGCACCCGTCCTTTTTTTTCAATTCCCAAAAATAACTTGCTGTTGCTAAAAAAGCGCTGCATCTTGATAAGAATATCTTGTTTTTTTTTTTTTTTTATTTCGTCATTTTGCCAAGAAGTAGTATCAATGTTACCAATAAGTATCGTTTTATTTTAGTTTTTTTGACAAGCCCTTGGTATTTTACGTTTGTACAGTGATATTGCTTCATACATGCTCAGCATTAATGTATTAAAATCGCTGCTGCTCATCAACAAGATATTATATTTTAATTCTATTTGTATTTTTTTGTCATACTGCCATCATTACTCAACAATTTAAGATAAATCTACTAATGATTATAGACAATCTTCCATCTTCAAAGTTACCATATTGTCAATATTTCCCTTTTTTTCATTTTACTATGAACACACTTCAAACAATTGAGTATGCTAAATAATGAAACACATAGAAAAGAGGGGGACAAAATTTATGTTAATTATTCCGACCATTTTTTTAAAATACTAAAGCTTTCCGAGAACCCATTCAAGTAATGAGCTTAATATACACTGTAAAATTTATTTTACACATTAAAACGAATATAAAACTCGAATTACTAGCTATGGCATTGATATTGCTGGATAATAAGATACCTTTCGATTGAATATTACGAGTACTACTTACGAGAGAGCGGTATATTGCTTGGTGACTTAATGAGTTTAGCAATATGAAAAAAAAGGAACGTAAATAAAGCACTGTGTTAATATTGATTACTATTATATACAGTTATTTACTATTGTTTTTTTCCTAAAGATTCGCGGCCAAATTATTTTTCACTTTGCGTCCGTTGTAATTTTACGTTTGCGCCTGATTATTTTCAACTTCGCGGAAATCCTTGTATATTAGTACTATAAACAGCGCAAAATTGAAAATAATCAAGCGCAAACGTAAAATTACAGCGGACGCAAAGTGAAAAATAATTTGGCCGCGAATCTTTAGGAAAAAAACAATAGATTATTTTTGTTTAAGTCGTCTATTTTTTATAAATATAAATTCCGAAATTATATAAACATCCCCTTTACATTTCCCCTGTTCTTATACGATACCAAGGCTCTCAAACTGACGGGGAGTTGACTTCCAACCACCCGGTAATTCTTTCGATGGAGCAACTATCTTACAATAATACCCATGTTCCGATGAGACATAGCTTACTGACCACCCTTTTCTTTCTAGCTCTCAATTAGTATACAATATTGCCGTACCAAGAGGAGAAAGGGTAAACAAGTGATTGTTTATATGTAGCTGGTGCATTAGCACAAAGAAGAAATATACATATATAAAGTATAGAAATAAAAAAAATGAGTTTATGAAATATAAACATAACCAAATAGTAACGAAAAAAATAGCTATATATTTGCTGTAGCTTGGGTATTGTTGAAAATTTCAGAAAGCATAATGAAAACCTTTTGTTCAAAAAGCATTAGACACATGTTACTTCAAAATTGAATATACAGTGTCGATCATGGCTGGCCGGTGTATAGTAGTTTACTTAATCAAATAACCTCATTATTCTATTATCATTATTCCATATATTAGCAAGAGGTCCATTTTTTATAGCTTGTCAGTTAGCAGCTTCAGTTACATATTTGAAGAAACACCAATAAACATAACTCATTGATAGCCATTACATATTACACTTTTGCTGAATGAAAAAGTGGCGTTTTGGGATGTAACAAAAAAAATGGTTATTACTTCTCGTTGTCATCTGTTTTGTAAATGGACTTAGACCAAAAAAGAATATCTTTAAGCACTAAAAATTATCTTGTCTGCTTTATCTATTATAGTAATGCATCAGTTAATATATATTTTCCAGCTGTATAATGTACTTTTTCTGTAGCAAAATAATAGATCCTGTAAAATAAATATGAGATGACTACAATAAGCACTTCTAAAAAATCAGTCCGTTTTTATACTTTTAATAATATTTTATATGTAGATAACCTTGTATTAAGGGAATTTATAAAGATTCCATTGATACTTGTGTCTCAAAAAAATTGATAAAGAGAAAAAAATAAAATATTTATATAATTACTACGCTACTTTTTTATTACTGTTATCCTTCCAGTCAAAGTTGAATAAGATATTTTACCTCTTGAAATTGTTGATATAGTACTTTGATATAATAAATGGAAGGTTATTAATCGGTGCGAACGTACAAGAATTTTGCTTTTATCACCACGACCAAAATGAGTAGTAGAAATAAATGGATTTCCATGACTCTGCATAATCACTAATGACATGAATTTTATAAAAAGTGTCAGTTCATGATGGAGATTCATAGATCTATGCAGAATCATAGATATTCAGGTATATCCATTACACCTACTTATATGTAGATTCATGCAGATTTATTGATGTTTATGGCCTAGTTTTTTTAATGATATATATTTGACTTTATGAACATATACATTATACTGTGGCTGTAACGTGGTTGGAACCATTTCTACTATATTATGATAGACAATTTGAATAATAAAATGTTCTTTTTGTGGGTCATTAACTATATGAGATAATGAGAAAAGTAGTAAAAGAAGTGCGTGGGAATACTAAATGTCGTCAAATGTTTATAGCTTCACAAAGTATAAAAATGTGATTTCACAGATTATCAGACATATTTACAAAGCATGCATTTTCATTCATATTCATAGATATTTTTTATAGATATATGTTCAGTTTTATGCAGATTTATATATTATTCAGAGTCATACATTGTCACTCAGATCCGTTAATTTTTGTGATAGAGATTCATGGATTTATTTCCATGAAAATGAATGATTGTCTTTTTCCACGCATATTCATAGAGAAGCACTGTGTTTCATAATTCATAAATCCATATTCATAAAGGATTAGGTAATTACATGTAATTTTTAGCCGTGGTGTATTTACAGATCTTGTGAAGCATAATCTTGAAGATCTTCCCCACTTGGAAGCTTCTGATAATGAAAAATAAGCACGTTCAAATTCTTAGATGGGCCGCGGCTTTTTATTGTTTATTCAGCTATAGGCTTTCACTTTCTCCTTTCTAGTTCAATTAGAAGAAAAGAACGAAAATATAAGAAAGATTGTTATCATTTTTTACGGATAATCTTAGATGCTTATGCTTGTACAGTAAATTGCAGTTGCACTTTCTACTATAAACATGTCTGAAACAAAGTCTTCGGAAATACCCTCGTTAGCAGCATTGAAGTTTGCTGCTTTGATTGAAGAAGCTTACTTTCTTAGGCGTACTTCTTCTATTATATGATTCTATTGATATTAATGACATATACTATGTATGTATAACCAGGTGATTATATAAACTATTATTGGTGCTCATTGTTATTAATATTTACCAGCTTTGAAGATAAATCCAATAAAGTCGTCTAGTCACGTCATTAGAAATATTCAAAGCTCTCTACACTATGTTCTTCTTTAATACTAGATATACAATTATCAAAGCTCCAGATAAAAGAAATTTAAACGGACGATAAGTGATAAGAGTGGTAAGTCACTTAACATATTTTAATAATGTAAATATTGTATGTAAATCAGGCTGTACTTTAAACTTATAGAGACATCACACACATGCTATTTCATTTAATGCTATTCCATTTACTTGCTGATATGGTGTTGTAGCTATGTAAACTCATGTTATTTAATATTTCATTTTTTCGGCCCAAGAAAGCAGTATAAAATTACACCATTGCTATGCCCCCATTCCTTGAATTTTAAGCCTGATTTGACTTAATAGTTTCTCAGCTATTCTTTCATTCCCTGTACTTACATTGAAATTAAAATCAACCTGTTTGTTATAATGGCATAAATAACGAATCATATTATTATTCTATACTACGTTCAAATTATTTTCAAGAAATAATTTAATTACGCCATCAACTATATATATTATTATCGTGAAAAAACAGGAACTATAAATGATGCAGGTATCTTAATAAGAAGTATAGTCGAGAAAAAAAATATGTCTTGAGCGCCTCAAAATAGTATTGATAGTAGTAATAAGCCATCATGGCTCTACAACTTGGCATGCAGTTATAATTTGATATCCAACCAGAGATACAAACTATGAGGGTGGTGGGGAAAGTTGGACCTCCTATTACTATTTTTAAAGATGACGATAGTGTTATTGCAAAAACAAGCGATACAGCTTACAATTTCAGCGCTTAAACACCTTAATTATTACTCCAGCAATCGTTATCTTAAACTGGGTCTGTTTGTAAGTACAGCATACAGTTTTTTTTTAAAACGAAGAAAGAGCAAAAAACAGAAGTAGTAGTAGATATGTCGTAATATATTTTGGCGGATAACACCGTAGCCAATTAGAAATAGAATAGAACAAAAGATAATAAATAAATAAAGTATAAGTTGAAAGATGATGTTTTTATTATATGAAATGTGAAGGAGTATTTATATATTTTCTAAACTACTTATAAGATATATGATAAACTAATAATGATAATATACGTGTTCGTGACTGAAGGTTGACTACGTGTTCGAATAATTATTATGATGATGTGACAGTGATATAGATTAACTACGTGGCAATATAAAAATAAAATACGTTTACAAAAGAAGTATCACAAATGGATAAAAAAGGAAAATAGAGTTACTGCTATTTATGGCTACGACAGATAAAATAATATAATCATGGTCCACGCAGCACGCCCCCCCTCCTCTTTTTTTTTTTTTTTTGAAAAATAAAAAAATCAAATAATAAAAATAAACTATCGTCAAACAAAGCCTTATGCGACAACAGCAGGATTCGAACCTGCGCGGGCAGAGCCCATGAGATTTCGAGTCTCACGCCTTAACCGCTCGGCCATGTTGTCGTCTCTTTTTTCTCTTTTCCTCACGTTTTTGGGAGGTTACACAAAGAATACTTTTTTTTACAACGAAAAAAATTAAAAAAATATCATAAAAAATAGTAAAAAATATAACAACACCACCAGGACAACCTAAAAGGTCCATAGAACCATCACCCACCGAAATCCCGGCCGAAAACAAACAATTGTCCATTAACATTTCGCCATCATCATTATTCCCATCAACAATGTGATATTTATGGATATAAATTTAACAGGAAAATAAGGTAAGTATAAAAAAATGATAACAGAATAATTCTTGTGAGAATCTTTCAGGTGTTTTATTATATGAAAATAATATTAAGATAAAAAGATATATCCTTATTTCTATTACAAGTAAGTTTTATATATATGTTTTAGATGTGTATTTTCCTGTATTTGTAAATTGTGTATTATGTGATTATGAATAAATAAATTATTATGTTTGATCATTATACTTGTATATTGTATATAAAGTGTTATTGTGGTAGAATTATTATATGTGTATTTAGAAAGCAACTGATGTTAGATTATTTTATTGTTTTTTACATATAGTTTATATTTTAATTATCTGAGATGAAGGATTGACGTGTGCCATACGACAAACAAAAGAAATTAATTTCGAATTAATTTTTTCATCTCTGTCTCAGCCCAAACGTTCACTCTCAATCGACCCACAATCTCGAATAACCGCCACTCCAGTTAAAAAATACAAAACCTCAGCATTACGCTCAACAATTCCAACCGAAATTAATTGTATAATGGGTAAAACATTAACAAAAAACAATACTGGTAAAAAAGCAAGAGCAGTCAGTATTCCTATTGCAGCACCAGGTACCAAAATTCCTGTTTCACAGGAATTAATAATTTAGAACGTGATTTCTCCGCCACACAAGCAAACATTAAGTGCCCCAATGATATATGCAAAAAGAAGGGTAAGATCATTGCTATAGATGGAGCTAATAATCCTGCTTTTGAACCACCAACACCCATATATAAATGCACCTCTTGTCATAAAAAATATGCACACACATGCATGTTAGATCCCATTGCAGCAGCCATACAAAGTAAAAAAAATAATACTACAGAGAAGCCCACAATAAATTCTACTGTAGCAAAAAAAACTTTAGGTAACACCCAACTTGAATCTATCGATTCTGATCAGGAAATGGAACATCATCATGCATCACCAAATCAAAAACAGCCTGCACAAAGTTGGGCGGACCAGGTTGAAGTCTCCAATATAGAGAAAAATGATAATTTTCTCCATATTTATCCTAACCTCCCTGACTATCTTCAGGATATATACAAAAAACAGGAAAAGACTGACCAAAAAGTTTCGGAACTAACAGAAGCTCTTTCTAACATGGCACAAATTATAAAAGAAAATGCTACTTTAAAAACAGAACTGGAAGCTGCTCGTGCCGAAATTGCAATTTTAAAAAATAAACAGTTAACACTTGGTCCAACAGCAACTAGCAACACAGGACTCCGACCAACAATCCAAATTTTGGATAATGAAGATGATGGATTGGAACAATCCAAACATGCACCACCTCCAGCACAAATTCAGCAATTAAAAAATAATTATGCAACAATAGCAGCTCAAGGTATAACTAAAAAGCAGCAACATAACAAAAAAAGAGCTGTCCCATCCAAACGTGCAAAAGAAATTGCCGCACGTCATCTCACAGCAGTGCCTGAAAGCCAAGGCTTTCAATTTATATATGTGCCCTGTCGCCACCGTATGACAATCAAAGCTATGCATCAGATCCTTCGCACCTTACGTATTGATAACTCACGTATCTTGGATGTACATTTCCCTGATCGACAGGTAGCAGCACTACTCATTCATAACGACTATGCTCCTCTTCTCATGGAAATTCTTGAAAAAGAGGGCATTAAGGTAAAAAAAGAATTTGATCCACTTGACCCCAGTATTCTACGGGATAAGAAATTAGCAGATTTATCTGATGAAGAACGGTTTGAAAAAGTGCAAGAATTACACCATAACAACTTGCTCAAAGCACTCCAATTCATCCGCGCACCAGTCAAATTTGCAATAGCTCGTAATTTCTATAAAAATTCATGGATTACAGCAGAAGAATTGACATCAATTTTACCAACATATAAAGCAAATGAAGATCGAATTTTAGACGCAAAACGTCTTTTAAATGATGATATTAAAAGTGTTACCAATTCCCAACCTGATTCCCCTAACATGAAAATCGATGACGAAATCGCAACCGGCTCCACAGATAATCCTGCCGCACATAATACCTCCAACACTTCCACCACTCAAAATAATTATAAAAAAAAAGTATAAGTATATAAAACAAAAAAAAAATGAGTAATATAACAATATCCCTTATAAATATCAACGGTCTCGTAAAACAGACCATCAATACAATTACTAATAGTTTACCTACCTCATCATTAATATTCTTAACCGAAACTTGGTTATTATCACCAAGTCGGTATCCAACTAACTGGTTCCAACAACACAATTACGCTCTTCCTGTAGAAAATTCCCATCGTGGTAAAATGGGTATCACATTATTAATGAATCCCTCTTTTCCTTATCCCGTACACGTACTTCCTACAATCTCTCCCTACATCCTTTCCTGTAAAATAGATAATCTCACCATCCAATCTCACCCCCATTGAAGCTCTAGAAATAATCCAATCAATCCCTTTATTAACATCCTCAGACAACAATCACGAAAATACCATTCTTTGTGGTGATTTTAATGCACGACATAAAGAATTATTAGGCGATCAACGAACTACACCTCGTGGAACAGTATTTGCAAATTGGATCGACGAACAAGGTTTGCATTGTTGGAATTCACAGCTAACTTATGGTAGGCCAACATTCATAAAAAAAAGAAATAATAGAAAGGAAACCAGCATCATCGATTGGATCTTAAGCACCGAGCCCCTGGCAAATGCAACAATGACTATCGAATCCGAAATGGATCTTAAATCCGATCACAAACCAATCTGTATTACCATGGATAGACCACCACCACCTCGAGAAACTCATCCACGGCAACTTTGGAATCTTAGCAAACTTTATGACGATGAACATAAACAAAAATATATAAATTTATTTATAGAAAAAATCAAAACTGTTCATGACCACATCAAAATTGCTATTACCACTAATAATATAGAACCTGACATTAATTACCTTGCTAACCAATTAATCAATTGTATCCACCTATCCTTAGATGAATCAGTTGGTCGGAGGACCCCACGGCCGCAGCAGGTAAAATGGTTTTGGAATGATGAATTAGAAAATGCATTCCAGAAGCGTGAACATTGCTATCGCCGCAAAATAAAAGCTGCTGGTATTCAACAGGGCGTATGGAATATAAAGCACAAAGAAGCATTAAAGCAATTTGACTCTTTAGTTAAAAAACGAAAACGACAAGCATGAAATAATTTTATCAATAAATTATCCAATGATGAATTATCAAACACAACAGCAACAATTAAACGTATCAGGCAAAATAGGGTAGTTAATCCAACTTTTTCGGATATGGCTGGCCCTGAAGTAGCTGCCAATAAAATGTCACAGCAACTTGCACGTACATTTTCAGGTAATGCTCTACCAAGAGTAAGAGCTAATCTACTCCCACCTCCAACCGTTCCCCATCTAATTGATAATCATGATAATATTTGTCCTTTTACACCCGAACTAATTCAAAATGCCATCCAAACTGTTGCTCGTAAAAAAGCACCAGGCATGGATCATTTACGTGCTGAAATGCTTAGTCCGATTACAGAATATTTAACTAATCCACTAACCGACCTTTTTCTTTTGTGTTGGAAATGGTCTACGACACCTGATAGTTGGAGATTGGCTCAAGTTGTGCCAATATATAAAAAAGGTGATGCTAATGATCCTGCTAATTATCGTCCAATTAGTCTTTTATCAGTTTTACGTAAAATATTAGAAATATGTCTACAAGATGAACTACATTCTGTTTCCCCCATTATAGATATTAGTCAAGGTGGGTTTCGTACCCAACGTAGTGCCTTGGACCAAGCTCTTTGCTTACATGAACTTTGTCTTCGTCATCGATTGAATCATAATAACAATAGTCCAGTTTTGGCCGCAATGGACATCCAATCCGCGTATGATACAGTGGATCGTGCTATCATATGGCGGGCACTTGAACCAACAGCTTCTCCACCTCTACTTGGATTACTCCAAAGTCTTTTTGATAATGTATCAGTTCAAGTACTATTATCTGGTACTACATCAAGATCTTTTTGGCCTGCCACTGGTGTTCTCCAAGGATCAATTTTGTCCCCTCATTTGTATTCTATATATATTAACTCTTTACCCCACTTTCTTCGTTCCCCTTCTTCTTCCTCTATTTTGTCCAATTTACCTGATTCTGATTCTGATTCTGATTCTGATTTTCAAGATACACCTATACTTTCATCCTGTCAACGTCCTCATCGGCTGGTTTGTGATAAGTGGATTAACGCACTTCTATATGCTGATGATGTTGTTTTAATTAGTGATAGATCCAATATTCAACAACTATTAAACCGAGCTGAAGAACACTCATATCAACTTGGCTATCGCTGGAATCCCAGTAAATGTGTAATTTTACAACAACCAACCAGCCAAAACACCAACCCTCTCCCACCCCTCTATTTATATAATCAGCCAATTACAACCGCATCAACATTTGTTTACCTTGGTATACCATTTAATGCTAGTGGTATGATCAACAATCAACAATCAACAACTTTTACAACGCAACATTGCATCAGCACATACAGGTATGCGTACATTACGAACAATTGGATGTAACCCATATTGTTTCCCTCGTCACCTTGCTGTCAAAATATATAAGCAATTTATTCGACCTCGCTTTGAATACGAATTAGCAATTACCCCTTTTTTTAAAAAAGAAATCCAACAACTTGAAAAAGGCCAAGATCAATGTCTTCGATATATCTTTGGCGGTCATACCAAATCATCCACTATTGTTTTTCGACATATGTCTAATTTACCTACAATGGATGAACGTGTGCATACATTAGGTGCTAAATATCTCTCTCGCGCCTATTATCTACCAGATGATGCATTACTGACCCATTTACGACCAATATTACGTGATAAACGTCATCACTGGAATGTGCTTCACAAATTCAACAACATATGGCAGCTGTTACCACCGCCACCAGAAGATGTATCACCACGAGATCTCAAATCGACCATTCGCACCTATCGTACCACCAACCTCCACAAATTACAACAAGGCCCTAATTCAGGTGTCCTCATAAAAGCCTATCGTTCAAAACTTGGAGTTGATCCAATTTTCGTTTTGCCAATGACATTTCGGGAACGTAGCCGCCTACTTCGCTGGCGGATGGGTTGGCTACCAGGAAAACAGATTCAATGTACCAATTGCAATAATCACCGCACTAGCCGTCACCATCTTATCGAATGTCTTGATACTGCTTATCAACTTGACTTACCACCTGATACACTACCAAATCCAATCGACCACCTCCTCAACAAACTCCCCCGTAAACCACCATCCAACCCACAAACCATATTATTTTGGCAGCAAACATGGCCAAAATTAATGGTAGCACTGGAACAACTTGATAAGGTATGTCATCTCGATCCAAATAATGATATACCATCTGATCCCGAACTTGGTCAACAGTTTGTAGACTGGTTAACACCTCCTCCACCAATTTTACCTCCAAATGATCCATCTTTAGACTATATTCTTCATCTTTGATCCATTTTTCTTTTAATCCACTCTTATAAAATTTCCCCTATTTCTTATTATATACTATATATACTTTCCTCAAAAAAAAAAAAAAAGAAACGACCAAAAAATATGAATAATTATAAAAAAAAACAAAAGAAGAAAAAAAAAGAAGATTATATTTATATCCATTTTATTACTAACAGCTCCGCTTTTTCTATTTTTACGCACAGACCACCGATGAGGCTTGACACATGAAAGCTTAATTTTGATTTTGCATAATTTTTCTTTTTTCCTATTTTCTCTCTGATCCCTACAATTGTGTTTTTCTCCTTTTTCCCTTGTCATATAAGGGTCGTTTATCTTTTCTCTCTCTGTTGAATAATCAATGATATTTTAACTTGCACTTCGGGACGGGCATATGCTCCATAGAGCGCGGCCCCATAGAAAATCCCATCAATAAAATAAACAGTTTCATCTCGGCTATCTTGTTGTCGTCTATTTTTTTTTTAGAATCTTACGTAGGAAATTACATCAAAGATTTATTTACTTTTGAACAGCAATTTTATATTTAGATGTATAAACGTATATAAAGATATTATAAAAAATAGTAAAATTACAATAACACAATACGGCCATAGAAGCTTATAGAACCAGTAATCATCAAGATTCAAGTTAAGAGTATATATCTTCTAATTGTTGATTTAACATCTCCAAATCGTTATTATTTCTAGCCAATAATAATAAAATTAATTTTGTCATTACTACCAAAAGCTAAACGCCCACTTTTAATCAACCTGCAATCAAATACAGCTCCTACCCACCCCTGTAGAATCAATAATGACAAATGTAATATTAAAAAAGCTTTAGCTTCATCACTAATAATAGCACCTAATTTAATAATGCATAAAGAAAATAAAATTTAAATTTCTGTTTCATAAGAATTAATTTATAGTCTTCCTAGTAAATTTCACAAAATAAGAAGTCCTATTACGGCAGCAACTCAATTATTAAAGAGATATAATAATACAGAGGGACATAAAGTGCATTTAGCTAAACTGATCAACCATTAGTAAATATATCTAAAATTAGACCATAAACTGTTTGTATATCTTTTGAAATGGATTGTCCACCACCACAAGAGGACTATCTATATAGCAACTCTAGCATTTTAGTAAGCTCTATTATGATGATAAATCAAAATCAAAATAATAATTTATTATCATGGAAAAAGTAGAAGTTATTTATGATCAGTTCAAAGCAGCTACTGATAATAATAATATAGAACCTGACGTTAACAATTTTACCACATGCATATTATATATTATATTTGACAAACATTCGAAATCATGCAAATATAAGATAAACAAAGTGAAGATCACTTCCAATCATATATAATATATTTGGTTTCTTGACATATATATTGAATTGTAAACAATTTTTCATCTTTAAAATAAATATCAACAAATAAAATAGTTTTGAATCTTCATAGATAATATTTATGAATATATAACAGAATTTAAATGTTCATCTTCGTAACAAAAACCCTGCAAAATAAAGAGAAAAAAAAAGATAGAGGAAAAAAAACGGTTAGTCTATTTTTCACTAATAAGTCCGTTTTTTCTATTTTACATATTTTTCATACAGAGCATCGATGAGGCTTGACTTTTTTTTTCTTATCATGTATATATCCTCTCTCTCTTTCTCTTTTAAATAATTACTATTATTTTTAGCTTGTACGCTGGAACAGACATATGTTCCATAGAACATAACCCTATATAAAATTGTATTAAAGATAAAACAGCCAGTTTTATTTCACTCATCTTATTCTTTTTTTTTTATTTAACCATACGTACTCTGGGTTAAAAAATGACCCACTTCGGAAGAAAAAAGACAGAGGAAGAGAAATGGAACATTGATGAGATACCAAGAAATCAAAGAAAAAAATTAAGAGAGAAAAAGATGTGAGGCAGATAAAAATGGCTTGCTCTTTGTTTTATATGTAACTAGGGAATTATAGCTTACTTCTCCACCCTCTACTAATAATGTTAATTAAAAAGTTGAGTTGCATTTAACAATAGTGGTAAAAAGTACAAGTAAGAACTTCGGCTATTGACACAATCATTATGACAATAATATCCTCGTTTGTAAAATAAAAGCTTTTTATAATCGCATATAATTTTAGTAAGAAAAAAGTAATTAATGATATTGACAACAGTAGCTTACTCGCTGTTTATTATATATATCTAATGTATCCATAGAAATTGTTCAAGAAAAGAAAGAAAGAAATTGATTATATTGGTGATAACGATGAAGCCCACCCGTTGGCTTCAGTGACAAATTGTGCTTGTGCTTCATAAATATTGAGCAGTTGATTAAGTGTATTTATAGTAGATTGCATAAGAATGGGTATTCCTACAACAGTAGAAATAAAAGAGCATACTGTTTGTGAGATTATTACTAGTATGGATAAAAGTAAAAAATAATAATAATACCTTGAATCAAAACAAAACGAATTCTTGCAAAAGAACATGAATGGTATTGATTTATGCTGCTTTCATTATCATTATTATTATCAGTTGAATGCGCTTTCAAAATATGAATGTTACAAAGAAATTGAAGTTGTCTGTCTTCTTTTGATAAAAAGTTAATTATAGATGATGGTACTATATAGTTTTTAAATTTTAAAGAGTAAAAAGAACACCCATATGAGCTAATCCTATAACTTTTTCTTGTTTCGCTTATTATAACCCTTATCAAAATAAAAAGCTTACATGTATTAGCAAGCATGGAACCAGCCCATATTATTTGTCCATCGGGATATAAATGTCCATCAGTCAAACAACCTTCGAAATTCTGTATAACACACAAGTTGTACATTTTTAAAGAAGACAATTAGTTACTGGTATTTATTATTTCAATAAACAAGAAGTAAGCATAAAATGATAATAAATCACCTGGTTTAGTATCTGTTGAAGCTTGCCTGCAGCTTCACCTCTATGTCTAGCAGCACAATCTATGGTATAGATCTTTGTGTTTGATTTCAATAAAAATATCGATCAATAGAATGCTTATTAATATAATAACCCGTATAATAAAAACTACTTTGTTAACTTACCTTTGGTAATGCTGATATATTGCTTTTACTTAGCTGTCGCTGGTGCTCTTGTAATATTTTTTCTTCAAACCAAACCATGGAATAAAAAAACCATCGATAAAGTTTGTTTGTCAAATAAAATGATAATGTATCCTTTTGTCCGTCGCTTAGTAATCGTTGTTGTTCTTGTCTCAACCTATTATAATTATGATTATTGTTTTTGTTAAAGAAACTCTTTTTGATGTCTATGAAATCACGTTTCTTCAATGTCAATGTCTTTTTTTGTTGATCTTGAAATAATCGATGTATATCTTGTATAAATCCAAATGGTCGCCTGAAAAATAATGGTATTTTTTTATCATTATGTTCACGCTGCTCCCACTGATATAATGATGATAGTGTGATGCGGCAAATCATTGTACTGTCATCGTCTAAATATTTATTTATATTCATGTCATTACTACATGTATCATAAGGGAATGCAACATCTTGTGAAATTATAGCTTCTGCAATGCCGGATTTGAAATGTGGAATGGAGTTGTTGCTTTTGGTATTTATAAAAGTTGAAAATAAAGGGTACACATTGAAGGGATTTTTTTCTGCCGAGTAATGGTACTCTACCGTATTGCGACTGCTACCATCATTCTCATTTTGATGAAACAAAATTTCTAATGAAGAAGAAGGAATATTGTAATTTTTGATGCTATAATTTTGAGAAAAAAAAAACAGGTGATTAGTGAATAAAAGTGACAGAGAACAAAAGAAAAGATAGAAATATAGTCATTTAAAGTTGATTATACTAACCACTCAGGCCCATCAGAAGCAGTGTATAAATTGTTTCTTAGTTTATCATGTTCATTATTTAAAATATCAGAGAAGTTTTTACCATTTTTTGTTATTATTGTCGTTGTTGGGGATGATGAAGATAATGATGAAGAAGTGAGCTCGTGACGATTGGACCAAAGCAAATTTCGTCGAATCAAAAATTGTTGCTTTTCATTATAAAAATACTTTGTCACAGACATAGTAGTTGAGTTGCATAAACATTGACATAAAAATAGTGCATCATCGTCGCCATCCATATCACTACTGCTACTACTACTACTACTACTACTACTGGTCATAAAATTGTTGCTATCACAACAGAGCTGTACCTTATCATATAAAGATAAAGGTAGGCGATAGGAAGGCGGTATTAATAGCGGCGAAGCGTCAGTGTTGTGAGTAGTAGTGATAGTAGGGCTATTATTATTGACCGGACAAGTACCGGGCAGGTGATCGTATTTATTATCTTGACCTGTACCATTATTTTTCTTACGTGCAAAACGTTCTGCACGTTTCTGCAGGAGCCAAAACGTAAGCTTCTGTACATTTGGTCTATAGAAAAAAAGTAGCAACAAACACAAACAAACGAAGATACATCAGTATTTATTTTGTTTCTGTCATCTAACAAAACATCTTTGTTACTTTATAACTTACTCATTAGACAAAAGAGCAGCTATAATATTTTGCTGTGGCATGTTTCTCCAAAGAACTTTAAGAGTTTCCCAAACTGTGCCATGGAGAATTTCTGGGCTTGTTATCACCGGATTTTGAAGTTGTCGAAGCATGACAGTAGTAGTATCACAGCTAGTGTAACGACGTAGTATGACATTATTATTTAGTAATGGTAGCAAGGGCGTTAATGATGTTGTTATCCAAGGGTGAGAAATAATCTCGCTCATCTAAAAAATAAATAAATAAATAAACCACACAAGGCAAAAAAAGGTTATATTAATATTTTTTTTTTTAAAAAAAGAAACCAGCAATTTATTTGCCCTACTGGTGACAATTTCCTACCGTGATACGCTTAGTAGGATCCAAAATAAGCATACGTCGAATAAGATTTTTTACTGAAGATGACAAGTAATCAGGCAATTTTCGGTGACGCCCTGATTTAATTTTAGCAAGTAGTCGAGGTACATGATCATCATCAAATGGAAATCTTCCTGTCAATAAAACATATAAAATGACCCCGCACGACCATACGTCCACCGCGAATCCCAAATATGGTTTTCCCTAATAAGGTAATTTTGCCAGCTCGCTTAAACAAAATAAAATCGGGCTCATCATCTTACATGTATATAAACAAACGAACAAACAAAACAATAGTGCAACTGATAAGAATAAAATATATTTTTAACGTACCCTCACTATCTCTGGACTAGCATAATGTGGAGAACTATATAAAAGATTATATTGAAAATAAAAAAGGCCATATTATTAGAGTGAAAAGTACCTTTCCACCCCCAAATTACCCCCAGTAGTGCTTGCTATACACGAGCTCTCAATATAACCCAATCTTAATTATTTTCCCCTCCCCTGATCTAGAAAACAAAAAAAAAACATAAACAATAAATAAAAAGACAAAAATGAATCTTTACCCGCAACTTGTTTTAAGTAAAGATTCGGAAGGTTGAATTGTTGCCATGCCAAAATCGGCAACTTTTAAGACCTTCTTATCTCGATCAATTAAAATATTCTCAGGTTTCAAGTCTCGATGACTAAAATATGTTCATTTTTTTAAAAAGAAAAGTTGTAATTACTTTTATATTTATTGTTGTTATTTTTAATGGTAATATATATGTTTACACCCTGCCACGAAAAAAATACAAAAGAAAAAAAAGACTTGAGGAAATAATTACCAAATATGATGTGTGTGACACCATGCCACAGCTGTTACTAACTGGATAAAAAGGGCTCGGGCTTCAGACTCGACAAGGCGACCTTGTCCGGCTAAGACATGATAAAGTTCTCCACCATCTACATACTCTGTAACAAAATAAACATAGTTGGAATCTTGAAGAACTTGCTTCAATGTAATTAAATGCGGATGATGAATAAGTTGTAATATTGCTAATTCTCGCTCTACTGTATGAGCAACACTAGTGGATGAAAGTAAATGACGACGCGAAATCATTTTAATCGCGACGTACTCTCCTGTGTCTCTATGTTTTGCAAGTTTTACTTGACCTTAAAGAATATAAAGAGAAGTTGGAAATGTTAAACTATGTAAGCATATAAAAAGAGTATTATCGGTGGCTGTTGTCGTCTTTGTGAAATTATACATAATCTGTGTGGTGTATATTATTTTACCGGATGATCCACGACCGATCGTTCGTATTAATAAATAATCTCCAACTTGTTGTAGTCGCCGTTTAGGTCTAGACGTACTACTACTTGATGTAGGTAGTATATATTTAGTCAGATAAATCATCCAGTGTTTCATAAGGGGCAGAAAAAAACAACAACAAAGATGGTGCTTTTTATATTTCTTTTTCTTCTTTCACTTTATATTTTTTTTTTAAGTTTGCTTTTTTTTAAGAAAAAGGAAAAAGAAAGAAGATTTAAAAAATAAAAAAAGAGAAAATACTTTAAAAATATCCAAAAGAGATCATTTAATAGGGGATCACAAGAAGGAGTCTGTTTTTTTATCTTTCCTGGATTAAGAAAGAGAAAAGGCCGTTAACTCTCAGATACACTGATTTATGGGGACAACCCATCAAAAAAAATATGTGCCGCCAATCTTTCTTTATGTATGTATAAACTATGGTAGTGGGGGCTGGTTGGGGTAAGACATAGTGAGAAATAGACCTCCATCGAATTTTTTTTATGGGTTGTCACATGTTCACTCACCTGCTTGAAACGAAACTAGAAATTCCATTTGTACTATAGTCTCCATTTCTATACCTCAGTAATCTTATATCCGTACGCAGACAAAAAATAAAGTAAATAAATGTCAACTATTATTATTGCTTTGAAAGTAATATATAAATAGAAGTAGATATATTTATTGATAGGATGGAATATTAATAATAAATTTCTATGATCATAGTACTTTTTATTACAATGATTTTAAAACGGCAGTTAAACCGACGAAGAAGATGCCTAAAAAGAAAAATGGAAGAACGTATCGATGGTTGGTATCTGCTTTAATGGCTTGAGGGAGCATACTCTACATACCAATAATGTAAATATCATGGTTAGCTTTGATACATACATACATACATATATATAGAGAGATAGAGAGAGAGAGAGTCAAAAGAAAAATAACTTACTTGTATAGTAATAAGTGTCATCATCCCGCTGACAACTGCAAATGTAATTCCAAACATAAGATTTTCTTTATCTGAATCAATATTACGCATCAATAAAAGGCCCAATAAAGCACCAATAGGTTGTGATAATCCACCTAATAATGCTGCCCAACCAAATGCTGCCGTACGTGATTTGAGTGCAAGGTATAATGGCAATGCGATCATAAATCCTTCTGTTAAATTATGGATCGACATGGCTGCAGCAACAGCCCATCCAAGCTTTTCCGATGCTTTATTTGATATAAACATAATTAATCCCTCTGCATAAACAAAAAAAAAAGGTTGGAAAAGTCTTTAGTATTTTTTTTAAGTTAAATTGTTGCCTAGTAATTCCCATTATCCTTTTTTTATCGTTACCAGGAAATTTATGAACTCCTATGGCAACTGCCGTTTGGATACCAATACGTAATAGATCTGACTTCTGATTTTGGAATTCATGTTGATGATGTGTATTATGGTCATGATGTGCATCGCTATGTTCATGTTCATGTTCATGATGATGATGGTGATGACTATGGGGATGAAATCTGAAATGAGCCTCTCTAAATAATTGTGGGTGATGATGATGACTGTGATGATAATTGGTTGATCCATAATCATGTCCATGAACTTGCGGATTGTTTAGCTTGCTAATAATGGGTTGATGTTCACCATGATTATTATCTTGTTGCTGTTGATGGTGGGAATGTTGATTGGAGCCAGGTACATTACTTTCTTCATCATTATTATATAAATGCTCTTCTTCTTCTGACGATGACGATGAGTCATGTTCCATATCACAGGGTGATGACGGGGGCCCACCACATGCATGAATTGCATCAGGCGTTAAAGCATGGATTACTTTTGTTAAGCCCAAAGTAAAAAGTGCACCACCAAAAAAACATAAATATAGCAAATAAGATTTGGATGCGCTTAGACGTTGTCGTGATGCAGGTAAGAGAACGGCAAGTGATGAAAATAATAATACACCAGACGCAAGTGCCATGGATGCAGCAAGAAAAGACTGATTTTCAAGAATAGTATTACGACCCGCTGACCAACAGTTGCATTTATCAATAAACACAACTGACGCTATAATAAATAAATAAATAAATACGTAAATAAATAATATTTGTTAAATCTCAACTTTCTTTGTTTCCATCATTCAATGTCTTTTCTTTTTTGAACATTTTCAACATTCCTCAATTTAAATCCCTTCCCCTTGGAAAAAGAAAAAGAAAAATATACCTCCCAGTATACAAGCGGTAGAAGAAATAAAAACTAAAAGCCAGCCTTGTAGATCTTCATTACTCATGCTTATGATTGAAAGATTAAAACCAAAAAAAAGGAAATAAAAAAATATGTATATGGCGTGTATACTGGTAATATAAAGAATAAAAAAAAATAGGGAGGTTAATAAAGAACAAGAGTTATAATTAAATGGGGGTGTTATGGGGTAAAAAAGAATAACTGGTCGGGTCCCCATTTTCTACTATAAAAAGTAGCGCGGTTCATTATTGGTTTTTTCCTTTTGCGTCTTGTTCATTATCATTTTTGCGTCTTGATTATCAGATAATTTACACGCTCATTATTATATGGTTTTTGATGGATAGTTTTTCATCTACCAATAAAACTTAAAGCTGTGTGTAAATCATTTGTTTCTACACAATATTATTGTTTCTTATCAGTTACGAACTCCTTTCTCTATGTATTCAAGTTATATCCATTGATATGTAATAATGAAGAAAAAACAGCTTTAATGGAAGATGTTGAGTATAGTACAGCATTAAACATGGTCAAGCACTCGCAAATATATTCTTGCCATTACAGCAAGTTTGGATTCTGGACAACTTTTATCTTTTATGATTATTGAAATTTTGCAGGAGAACTCATGAATATATAATTTTTGTTGAAATGGGTGTTTAACTGGTATGACTAATTTCTTTTTACATGTTAGAGGGTATACATCTTATATCGTGACATATATATAATAATGGGAATGGGAGTATAAAAATATATTGATTACGTAAAGAAATGATAATTACTATTGAGAGGACAAGGGGGACACAGTTTCGAATGCATTTTTGGTTTGATTATCCTTTGGCAGCGAGACAGTATAATTTACTACAGCATCACGCCAGGTAAATATAGAAGGGAGAGCTTCTACTGCGTCTTGAAACGATGAAAAAGATGTAGGGAGGGTAAGTTCGGCCGATCTTCTCCTTACATAAACTTCATTATCAATTTGGACAAGTGATTCAAAAAACACCTTGTTGTGACTGGTAAGAACAGTAAATATACGTGGATAGGGAGCAGAAGCACTGGGACTATCTGGATTAAAGACCCTCAACGCATTACGATATACTTTTTGAAAATCACTGACATTTTCCCTTTCTTTTTCATTACCAAATCTACCAGCAAATTCAATCGTCATGATGGTTGCGTTCGGCTTTTTGTTTGTAATCATGACACCATCCCACTTGTGTCTTTTTGTTGCATCACTTTCGATACCAATCCTTTATATACTCACAGTTAGAAATCAATTTGATAACCAATCAATTTATACATATACACCAGAAATAAAAAAACAGCCTACCATTCAATAAGCGCCTTGTCATTATATTGTAAAAATAAAGCATTGATAATGGGGATAACTCCGTATATTGCACTCGTGCGTTCATGATGATGACCAAGGATCGGGTTAAGAGGAGAAGTCATCAAGTCCAACCTGTGTGAATGATTAATCCAACTGCTACTATTTGCACTATTTTTATTGGTCAATATACAGGACATTAAACATCTCTTACCAATTTCCAGTAATTATTTCAATGGCCCTCAAATCACGATGTTTATAAGGTCGGTAGCTGATAGGATCAATGACAGGTGTTCGTACAGCAACTATAAGATCTTCTCGTTCAGGATCCGCTTGCGAAATGGAATTCAATAGTTTTGCACAATGTTCGTCAGGAGCCCAGGTTTGGTCCACAGGTTTGTTCAATTTTTCGAATAGTTCATGATCTAGGCTATGCTTGAATAGCTCGAATACGCCTGTTTCAACAAAGTCAATGATCTTGAAGTTTTTAAGACTAATTTATACTATGTTAGATATGTTATTATATTTGTCGTTTTAATTTGTTCAATGCCTACCTTGTATCAAACTTGTTTACAAGCTCCATTAATGGTTGGACTTGGCTACGAAGATTCAAAGAGATACTAGAAGTAGAATGTTTGGTGGAACTTTTTGATGTCGATGGTAAGGATGATGATGAAGAAGAAACATTGGATGTTGATGTTGATACTAACGATGACGAAATAGCATGATGTCGTTTCCTTGCACAATTTCCAATATCTTCCGCGATTGTTTCCATTAAATCAGCAGTGATATCTGTTAATTTTTCTGCTGTTTTTAATTTACGTTTATTGATTCTTTGTTGACCCGCACCTTCCCAATACTTTTGATATTCCAAACCAAACGGGGATTCATTATTATTAACTTGCTGTTGTAAGATAAACACAAAAGTGTTAGTACAGGTATAACCATAATAATAGTAATCACAAATGTAAAGATTATAGTCCTCCCACAACATCAACAACAAATATATATCCCTTTTCTTTGTTGAATAGAACTTACAGTCATCTTTTTTCGTGCCTTGGAAATATACTTCTGATGATATTTGTCAATTTTCTCACCATAAGTCAAAGCGTTTCCAAAATACATGTTAGTAAGAGCTTTGGTAGAATCAACTTGGCGTGCGAAATCTAAGTAATCATAAACACTGCTAGCATTATTTGGTTTTAACATTTGTTCTCGAACCCATTTTTTGTGGTCAAAGTTTGACATGCTGAAAAAGAAAAAAAAAAGCAAAGGCAGAGGCAGACAAAAAAAAAAGAAGAGAGAGATAATTGACAGTAAAAAAAAAAGATCAAATGTAAGAAGAATGATCAAATGAAAGCGGAAGAGTGATCAATGCAATGGGCGCAGCGTTTTGCCTCGTTATGGGAAGGTACTAAAAGTCGTGCCATCCTGCGGTCGTCCCATCCCCCCATGACAGCGTTTATTTTATTCCGCTGTGCTTGGTCGTGCCATTAATCCTTCCTTACTACCCTGCCCTGCCGTGAAAGTTGTACCTTTGCATAGATAATATTTTCCAACATATAATGACGTTAAAAAAGCCGGTGCTTTTGTTTCGTTTTAAATACTTTTCTATTTGGTTCAGTAGTGTACATTTATATTATATAAATAGAGAGCGAAATTATAACAGGGGTGAAATAAAATGATAAATAATGCGAAAGTTGATTAAATCTTTTTACTAAAGGAAAAATTTAAAAATGATATAAATTTTAGTAGTAAAAAACCATAAAATACGTACAATGACTTTTAAAAAAAAGATAAAGACCAAATGTGTATTTATAAGATAAACTATTACCCAAAGATCATATTTGGAGTTGTAATAATGTATAAGTCAAGTTAACATACGTGTCATGTACTTCCTTTAGTCAAAAGTAATACTTACATTGATAAAGAGGGTTTGAGTAAAAGATATTCATTACGTATTACCTGATAAATAAGAATAATCTATCATCTATACACAGATATGATCTTATTATTATAAAGCTCATATATCATAATATCAAGTGTCAATGGGCAGCTATTGAAAACGGTAGGATAGTAAGGCGTGACCGAAAACAGCGGAGTCAAATTATGGGGGAATGGCACGACCGCAGGATGGCACGCTCTTCTCGTTATGCCGAAAGCAAGTCGGGACTGCAAATTGAGATTGCTGAGATATTATTCCGCTGTGTTTGGTCGAGCAATTAACCATTCGATCCTTCGTTACTACTGTACCCTGTCCTGCAAGTTGTACCTTTGCATAAATAATATTTTCCAACATATAATGACGTTAAAAAACCAGCGTTTTTGTTTCGTTTTGAGTAATTTTTTTTTTTACTCAGTAGTATAATGTTACTGAATTTATTAAAGCACATGATAAATTAAGAGTAAAAATATTGTACGAAATTATAACGGGAGTGACCAGTATCTTAGTACTGTAACATGGCGCCTCCTTCGTCTACTCTTCTTCTTTACTTATTCAAAATATTCACAATTCCAACAATACTTATGTATTGGCGATATATTTAACGTATTGTGTCAATTGAACATGGAGTTTCTTTCTATTTCTACACACAAATATACTAAAAAATCACTGAAGTAAAAAATTATAAAAGAATGCAATATATTGTAATTATACAAAGAATCCAATAACAAAGGAGCGAAGGAGTATGGCATAGATTAGAAAGTAGTACTAAATGTGGGCATATATTAGTAATACGTAATATAAATCACAATTGGGATACTCATGGACATATTAAAATGAAATAAGGTAGAGACTACTAAGTGCAAGAAAATGAATAATTATGGCGATCAATGGCTTTTTAGTATAACCATAAATGGGGGGGGGTACATAATCATTTATCGAAAGAAAAACTTATTGAGTGACTGAACCAATGTTCGTGTCAGAGTTTTGTGATATTGTGTGAACATAGTAATTATATCAACATAACATTTGATAAAAAATCGAGAATTTAGTAAAAAATGTATTTATCGCGTAGTTTTTGGGTACAAGCAGCTTTGGTTTATTTTCATATTTTGTATTGAGCTTTTAAAGGTTCTCGTATGCCCCCCCCCGGGAACACAGCCGTCGTATTAGATCCCAACCCCTCTATAATTTATGTTGAATGGATAAGCTTACCTTCATCCAAGTATAAAAGACCCAAAAAAAACAATCAATCATGAAAATAAGAACGCGCATACTGCGACAAATATTTTTATTATAAATGCCATTTATATTATCTAAAAAGTTTGTAAGGATGACGTATAGAAAATTTTAAAATCACTACTTTGGTATCTTCTTTAATGCTTGTGACAAAGAACACTCCAAATAAGATCGTGCGTCTTTCACTTTTTGATTTGAAAACAGCAATCGTCTATCGAATGGAACAAAGAGGTCTCGCCGCAGGAAAAAACAAAGGAAATGATGGGTCAGTGAATTTGGAAAAAAACAGAACCATTCCGACCATGTGTTATGTTAAAGTCAAATTCATTTCTCTTTCTTATTCACTTACTTCCAAACGCTAAGCAAGATGACAATAAAAAGTAGCATCACATAAGCACCGCTACGGGGCAAGCAGTAGGTTGCGCTAGAGGCTTGCAATCCCATCATGGTCAAGGGAGGATTACGTTTATCCCCAATCCCCGGCATGTGTAGAAGTTTCATATTCGCGCAAACAATCTGTTGAGAGATTGTGGGCGTTGAGAATACGCTGCTTAGCAACCAAAAGACACCGCTACGGGGCAAGCAGTAGGTTGCACTAGAGGCTTGCAATCCCATCATGGTCAAGGGAGGATTACGTTTATCCCCAATCCCTGGCATGTGTAGAAGCTTCATATTCGCGCAAACAACCTGTTGAGAGATTGTGGGCGTTGAGAATACGCTGTCTTCCGGCGTGTTACTCCTAAGAAACCGATAAAGAAATATGAACTTTTTAATTAAATCAGTATTCATGGTCTCAACTGGTTAATTGTTATTTATAAAAAAACATACGCTTTTAGACAATCACTCATCTTATTGTAACTTGATTTTTAATCCAGCAGTCAAACCCCGACGCTCCTCCCTAATGCGAAGAGTGATGGCTCTTGAAAGTAAGTACCTTCTCCAATTTATATATGTATATATAATGAGTCAACGACAACAACAACAACCTTCGTATTTTTAAATGATGAATCATCAACATTACCAGGGTATGCCAGTCACCCCGGTTGAAGCCATGATTTTGGCGAAGCTCGACCGTTTGGAGTCCAAGATGGATCTCATTCTGGCGTCGAAGGACCAAGCGGGCGAAGCCTTGGAAGAACCTGTGGAGGGGGCCGGTGATGATGAACCTCCTGCTGATTTCATTTGTCAGCCGCGCACTGCACAAGGCAAGGTCCGCAATCCTAAGATTGCTGATGTTGATGCAGCCATATTGGCATTGACCAATATGGACAATTCAGCAAAGATGATGAAGATGGCTCGGTTGGAGGACCATGTCGATGCTGCCATCGTTCTGGTGAAGTCCTTAGCTCGTGAGAAGGTTGACCAGACATGGTCCAACCAAGAGCATGGCGTGAGGAGCTCCATCATGAAGCTCTTCACGGAATCGGTATCAAAAGGTGATCCCTGGATACCGATCGAAAAGTGTGAGAACAACTGGATGGCCAGAAATGGAGCAACGCAGCAAAGAAGAAAAGGTTAGTGATACTAAGATAACATGGTTTAATGTATAACTTAATAAGCTATAGTTAAAATTATTAAATACTTATTTTCATATTTGTTTCACTATAGCGGAGGTGGTGCTGCTGATGATGATGCTGAAAGGTAATCTATCCATATTCATAACTTTAATGAATATAATTTCAACACTATCTATAACTTAATTATTAGAAGTGTGACGACAGTGGGGTCAGAGGCATCAGGGGAGATCATTCGTCAGTTCTCGGTCCCCGGAACAAGGTATATAATAATATGAATGTAGTATACAATGAGCTGTATATGTAACATTTAAAAGATGGCTACTTTCGAATTTCTAATAATCATTCTAGTTCTGACCCTGCCGCCCAACCTCCTGTACTGACACGGAATGCTTCAATGTATGTTTGTTATATCTTCAACCTGTTTATAATCGTGTAATGACTCAGGATATTTCTCCAACTTTTTTTTTATATCTTAGGCATTCCGTGCTCAGTGATAGGAGTGCGACTACTCATGGGTATGTATATATTTGTATTTTGATATATTTGGTGGTTATATTGTACTATTTCAGTATAAGCTTTTTTGAAATACTAATTGAGTTTTTTTTATAGTACTTCATCAACCATGAGTATTGCTCGTAAACAAATAACAACAGCAACAATCACGCGGTTATCCGTAGAAGGACGGATAAAAGTGGGTAACTACAATCCAGGTATAGTAACGTTTTTATCATTATTATTTTATATATTGTGGTGATACTGGTGCATGGCAAATTGCAATAATACTGTAGTAGGTATCTCGTAATATGCCTATTTGTTCTTCATACTATTTCAGTACTCTTTATCATTAATTGCTATTATTGAGATCTACTTTATTAATAAACATTAAATAATATGATATTTTTTTGACTGTAATAATAGCAGAGAAATGAAAACAGAGATGAATGGTACTATTATTGAAAATGGGTTATAATTGGTCAATATCAGAATATTATTATGGGATAGACTGCATTTTTTGGGCCAATGAGTATTTAAGTGGTGGACTTTAATCGCAATTAGGATTTTACAGGATTTACAGGATTTAACAGTTTTACAGGATTTTTTTTTTACGTACGGTGTCGAGCTATTCGAAAAATTAAACAAACCTGTGGACCAAACCTGGGCTCCTGACGAGCATTCTGCCAAACTATTGAATTCCATTTTGAAAGCGGATCCTGAACAAGAAGATCTTATAGTTGCTGTACGAACACCTGTCATTGAATCGATCAACTACCGACCTTATAAACACCATGATTTGAGGGCCATTGAAATAATTAATAGAAATTGGTAAGAGATGTTTGTTGTCCTGTATATTGACCAATAAAAATAGTGCAAATAGTAGCAGTTGGATTAATCATTCACACAGGTTGGACTTAATGAATTCTCCTCTTAACCCGATCCTTGGTCATCATCGTGAACGCACGAGTGCAATACGGAGCTATCCCCATTATCAGTGCTTTATTTTTACAATATAATGACAAGGCGCTTATTGAATGGTAGGCTGTTTTTTCTTTATTTCTGGTGTATATGTATAAATTGATTGGTTATCAAATTGATTTCTAGCTGTGAGTATATAAAGGATTGAAATCGAAAGTGATGCAACAAAAAGACACAAGTGGGATGGTGTCATGATTACAAACAAAAAACCGAACGCAACCATCATGACGATTGAATTTGCTGGTGGATTTGGTAAGGAAAAATGTCAGAGGTCTTCAAAAAATATATCGTAATATGTTGAGGGTCTTTAATGCAGATAGTCCCAATGCTTCTGCTCCCTATCCACGTATATACTGTTCTTACCAGTCACAACAAGGTGTTTTTGAATCACTTGTCCAAATCGATAATGAAGTTTATGTAAGAAGAAGATCCGCCGAACTTACCCTTCCTGCATATTTTTCATCATTTCAAGACGCAGTAGAAGCTCTCCTCTCTATATTTACCTGGCGTGATACTGTAGTAAATTATACTGTCTCGCTGCCAAAGGATAATCAAACCAAAATGCCCCTTGTCCTCTCAACAGTAATTATCATTTCTTTACGTAATCAATATATTTTTATACCCCCATTCCCATTATATATATATATATGTCACGATATAAGATGTATATCCTCTAACATGTAAAAAGAAATTAGTCATACCAGTTAAACACCCATTTCAACAAAAATTATATATTCATGAGTTCTCCTGCAAAATTTCAATAATCATAAAAGATAAAAGTTGTCCAGAATCCAAACTTGCTGTAATGGCAAGAATATATTTGCGAGTGCTTGACCATGTTTAATGCTGTACTATACTCAACATCTTCCATTAAAGCTGTTTTTTCTTCATTATTACATATCAATGGATATAACTTGAATACATAGAAAAAGGAGTTCGTAACTGATAAGAAACAATAATATTGTGTAGGAACAAATGATTACACACAGCTTTAAGATTTATTGGTAGATGAAAAACTATCCATCAAAAACCATATAATAATGAGAGTGTAAATTATCTGATAATCAAGACGCAAAAGTGTATATTACACATTCATTCTTCTTCTTTTGATCTGATTCTCCTTTTTACTTTTTTATCATTTTGTCCCATTCCAGTTTTTTTACGTTTTTTAAATAATGGTTGTTCGTCTATACTATTATTATTATCATGATCCAAAGGAAGCTGTTTCTCTTGAATTTTAAAATTCTTCAAGTCTTCTTCATCTTCTATTTCATCATCTTGAAATTCGGGTTTATTATCATGTGTTGTTGTCTTTTTATCCTTTTTATCATTATCCATTGTTGATGTTGCCTTTTTTTTAATTGTAGATATTATTTCCCATTGACCAGGTGCAGCAATATTACTTGGTATAGCCCATTCCTCTTTTCCTTCTAATTGTTTTTGTTGGATATCATCGTCTTTAGGTGGTGGTGGTTCAAATGTTGTTTTTGATTTAGAAGAATAAGAAGATGATGATAATGATTTTGCATAATTGGATATTGAATATTTTGAAGATAAATCAGATCCTTGATATTCATTTCCCATTGTTTTCATAGCTGCCTAGAATAATACATTGAAAACTTAACATACATACACCCTGTCTCCTTTCTTTCTTTCTGAACTTACCTTTTCAATTCTTTCCAGTTCTTTTAACTTTTTCTCATCTTCTTCTTTCTTTTGTTGTCCACCTTTATAAACATCACGAAGGAATTTATCTACTGCATCTTTATGTTGTCGTCCATTATTATGTATTTCAATAGACTATATTTATATTATATAGTAGGTGCTGTTAATTTTCTTTTTTAATTTAGTAATCGATCTCTTGAATGAAAATACATACGGGCTTATTATTGGCGATAAACTTTTTACAATATTTACACCAGTGTCGTTGTTGTGAGACCCAAAAATCAGACCTATATATTAAAAATGAATAATAATAATGATTAATAATTTAAGCAAGTTTTTTAAAGGGAATGTGTATGAATTAACTTTTTTCTTATATTTATTACATTTTGGTTTTAAAAGTAAAGAAAAAAAAAAACCGGAGGTTCGGGAGAGAACACCCTTATTGAGTTTCAGAACCGGCGTTCTTCTTTTTTCTTATATATGGGAATCAATGCGCAGCTTCTCTTTGAATCTACTCTTAACAAATACCAAAGATTTTTTCTTGAAAATTGAGTAAATATACTTACTGGTTGAAGCATGCAAGTAACGAATAAAAAGTAATAAGGTTTCAATATATCTGTCTAATAGATGATTATTTACAACTGAGTATTTTTATTGGAGAACTGTATATATACTTCATTACTTCATTTTACATGCAACAGATGGATAAGAACGCAACTAGACTAAATGATAATAGTAACAATAAAAATACACACAGTCAATCCATCATTAGTTAAAATTTACATAAAGGCACTCTTGTTATTTTCCAACCATTCTTGGATAGATTCTGGATTTCGACCAAGTAAAATAGGTAATCCACGAGTTACCATTGGATTTTTGGGTTGATATGTCGATGCACAAAATGACAATGCGTGTCCCATTCCCAGCTTTATATAATTCTCATACATGGTTTGTGCAGAAACTTGGGTATAACGAATAGGACGTCCCAATATATGTGAAAATATTTCAGCTTGTTCTTGTGGTGTTTTCACGTCTCCAATCAATTCATAAGCAGTATCACCATGCTTTTCAACTGGATCCATTAAAATACGCGATGCGACTAGTCCGATATCTCGAGGTGAAATATAATCTTGGTATTCATTAATGGGTTCCGCAGCATTTATGAACATGTCTTGATTTTTTATTGTTTCCGCAGAAAATAATAGATTGGACATAAAATTGGTGGGTCGCAAACTTACAAAGTAGCTATTACGATTACGACGACTAGGGAGTTCAAAAATAGCTTTTTCAGCTTCTTGGTGAGGCAGTAAAGCCTGATATTGACGCCAAAAAGTACTGGCAACCGATAAGTCAACAATTTGTTTGACACCAACTTCAATCGCTTTTTTACCAAGTTCAATCTTGATATTCCCCATTTCTTCCATATCTGGAACAAGTAAGAAAAGACGTGTATGTCCAGCAATGGATTCATAAAATGGTCTTAAATCAGTATATCCACCTTGAACAATTGTGAGTTGTTGATTATTCTTATTTTTATCAGCAAGTTTATTAGGTGAGCGTGTATACGCTGTTACTTGTATATTATTATTTTTGAGTAATTCATCCACTATGGCCGAACCAACATTTCCCGTAGCACCAAGAACATAAATACGTTCCTTATCATTATTATTGCTTGTCATCACTTTTCTTATTCTTTTCTATAGGAAAAAGAACAACTTATAAAAAGAAAAAGAAAAAGAAAAAAAAAAGAAAATGAAAAAAGCTGTGTTTATGTTTCATTTTATTTATTTGTTTTCTTTGGTTTCCCAAATTATTCTCTTATAGTAATTCTCTTTTTGTGTGGAACTCTTTTTCAATACTGAGGTAGGGAGACACACATGATGATATTTGAAGAAATTCAAAGAAAATGTGACACAAGAACCAAAAAAAGAATGTTTGTTAGCAATACATGACTTTGATATATTTATTTTCACATATACGTATATAAATAAGAATCAAATTTTTTTAAAGACATTAATAATGTCTGTCTAATATAACTTTTTTTCGTTTTTCTTTTTTTTTTTTGAAGAGTATTCTTTATTAATAAGAAAAAGAAATATATTTAAAAAAAAGTAGTTTCATCTTAAAAATTGAACATGTATGGGTCGTTATCGTCTTGTTTTAGTAATAAATACATTTTATTAATAAGTTATTGGTTTTCAATATATACGTCTTCTTCACCAATGTACGTTGCGATCGCCTTTTGATTTATTACAAAGCAATAAAAAACAGAAAAAAGAGCCTGTATTGGTTGTATACCATTTTTTGTTATTTAATGTACGTAGGAATGAACGACAGAATATAGGATGTTAGTATTGGATAAAAAAAAGATGAGTGGTGCATATAAAACTCTTTTATATTTAAAGAAAAAGAAATTATATTCAGGCTAGTAAAAAAAAAAGCCATGGATTCTTGTGACACTGGTTTCAAGAAATTTAAAATGCATAATACATCGGTATATGTATAGAACCCACTGAATGCTTAATTACATTTGTTCCCAAAACAGTCAGTTCCAAGTACTTTTAAAGAAACGAATGACAAGAAAGGGTTGTCAGTTTCAGCACCGATATTGTATTTTTCAAGACAACATTTTAGTATTCTGAAGTTCCCTACCGTCTAATTAAAAAAAACCTTAAAATTGTAATAACTACTATGCCGGGATAAAAGGTGTTACCCTCCACTATTTTCAAGCGCACTTGTCAAGAAGAAGTATGAATGGTTTTAATAATCTTGATTAACATTATATGATCTTATTTTATATGAAAAATGTTATGTTGTTAAGAATTAAAATTGATGGCTATACTACCAAATATAAAGTTTAGTTATATAATACCCTAATAGAACAGATTCATCTTTGTTTTAGACAGCATGATATTGATGAAGTGGGAATAAAAGCTGTATTTTAAAATCTTCGAGTGGTTATCATGTTTATTATTATAATGTGATACATTATATATTGAAGAACTCTTTATTAGAGTAAAATTTCCTTTGACATGCAAGTGCTCTCTATATATGTAGAATATCGGTATCTTTTCGCAAAATACCGACAACTTCAACTTTGAGGTTAAGCTTGCAGGTACAGAACATACTGTAAGATACTACTTTAGAACACACATGTGATTATGTCGATCAGGTAAAAATATTTTCTTGTCAACAAAGGCTCTTGTTCAAGTACAACTCACAGTCTTATATTTTATTCTCGTATCAACATTGACTATTTTTACTGTCTTCTGGTATCGTTTCTGAGAGCAGTACCTTTATTATCATATGAAGATTTGGGTAGAAGGGCTACAATATAACATGTCATTTTCATACGTAGACTAATAAAAGAAAAATTCTATTTTTTGAAAGGAAAAAAGTATTTAATTACAATGTACATGGAGTTACAGCTAACGGTCCCGACAAAAGAAATTTCAAGAAACCAAAGACAAGAAGAAACGTTTTGAAAGAATGTGTCAGTGTAGTTAAATTTAAAGCAGATTGATATTAATGTGTAACACTTTCCAGTGTGAGGGTTCCCATGCCTCAGTGAAAAATAATATGATCATTGTACTCGTTTAAAGAAGATGTAATACATACATATCGTATTCCATAAGCGGAAAAAGATTTATCTTGTTGTCAACTAAGTATTATTTCCCATCGACGTATTTATTTTATTTTATTTATTTATGTTGAGTTTCTTACTATCCCAACAACTAAATCTTTTTTTTTATATATTCTCACTCTTTTTTTCATACACACACACATATATATATAAACCAAGAGAAAACTAAATAAAAGAAAAACGCACGGGTACAAAAATAAGAAAATAACTTTATCAATTCTTTGAAAGAAAAGTATCCTTATTCTTTTCCAACCATTCATAAACCGTTTCAGGCTTTCTACCAAGCAAAATTTGCAATCCACGGGTTACTGTTGGATTCTTGGCCGAAAACGTCGATACAGAATAGGCTAGTGCATGATCAAATCCCATTTTAATAAAAGTATCATAAATGACTTGGGGTTCCACTTGTTGATACTCAATAGGTCGACCCAATATCTTGGAGAACATGACAGCTCTTTCTTGAGGAGTTTTAACATCCCCAATTAATTCATAAGCAGAATCACCATGTTTTTCAATAGGTTCCATCAAAATCCTGGCAGCAATTTGACCGATATCATTAGGACTAATCCATTCTTGTAGTTCACTTGGATCTAACTCTTCCATAAACATATCTTGCTTTTGAATGGTTTCCAAAGAAAATAACATATTGGTCATAAAGTTACTAGGTCGCAAACTGACAAGAGTGCTACTCTTTCGGTTTGAATAATAGAAAAGAGCCTTTTCAGTCTCTTGGTGCGGTAAAGAAACTAGGTAATAGCGCCAAGGTAATGATTGAACTGACAGGTCAACAATTTGCTTGACACCAGCATCATAAGCTTTTTTGCCAAGTTCAATCTTGATACGAGTCATATCTTTTATGTCAGGTACAAGTAAAAAAAGACGTGTGTGACCACCAATGGATTCATTAAATGGTGTCAAGTCATCAAATCCACCTTGAACAATGGAAAGTTGTTGATGCTCTTGGGCTTCTGGAATGGCTTTGTAAAGTTTTTCAGGAGTACGCGTATAAGCAGTAATCTGGACTTGTTCCTTGATCAATTCCTTTAATACAAATGGGCCAATATTACCAGTGGCACCAAGAACATAAATACGTTCTTTAATATTATTCATGTTATTATTCATTTGTTTTTTGTTGTTGTTGTATTAAGAAAAAAAAACAAGATTAGAAAAAGTTCCTTTTTTTATAGCTTTATAAAACTTTTCAAAATTCACGCTCTATTACTCTTTCTTAATATGTATACGAATTCCAAGAAATCCATGCTGCGGATTTCTTTACTATATTTTGATAACAATCATCAAAGACGTGGCTTTCTGTTGCATAATAAACATAATTTCCAAGAAAGTTAAAAAAAAATTATTGCTGCGGTTCTTCTATTTATTCTAGTGTCATGTATATTGGATAGTTATCCGATTTGTTCTGTTTTTATTTACAATAATTTAAAAGAGTCTTCCAAAAGTTCTTTCGGATATAGAGATGGTGTTTGTACATGGGATTTGCTACGGACAGCTTAAGAACATACTATATTAGGTAACTTCCATTCTTACGGACAGCCCACTTTTATATTTTTTCAAAGGTACATAACCATCTTATATAATTACGTCGCATCCAGCCATTTATACACTATATATATATATATATATATATGTGTGTGTGTGTGTGTGTACAGTTATTATTGTTATATACCTTAAAATATTTTATAAAACTTATATTAGCAGTTCAACTTTCTATGAATATCGTTCAATATATGTTATCTTCTCTCACTCTATCGTTATGTACACAAGTGGGAGCTGTAATCCACATGAATACAAGACAAACAAGGAATAATGTATACTTTTAATAATATATATACGAGTGGTCAAATAAGGAGCTGTATTGGTGTTGATAACGCTGGTACTATAGTTTACATAGTCTAATAGATTGTTTGACAACTTTTTATATGTGGGGTGTCCGTAGCAATTCCCTTTGTACATTAGTATGTGATTTTTTCATCACGAACAACAATAACGTTATTGTTGTCACACCCACATATATATAACATAATGATAGATAATCATGTTAAAGTTTGAATCTATTATTTTGCAAAGAAGTTATACTCTATCCATCACAATGCAATAGGAAAGAAGCAAATCTGCCGAAATAAAGGGAGCATAAGAAAAAAAAAAAAACTCCGGTCCATGACGTACACTATACGATTCGTAATAAGTGTGCGCGCGTCTGGTTTCTCTAAGCTTTAAATATTATATTACGATCTGGATTAACTTGTCCATAACCAAACCATACACCACCACCACCCCCCCTTTTTTTTTTGTAACATCTCTTTTTTTTTTCTTCTTCTTTGTTCAGTTTTATAAATATAAAATTTATTCAAAATGTCACTGGAAGCGTCAATGATTGTGTAAGTATACTTTTTTTTTTTCTTGGTCATTATTAAACAATTGAATGCTAACCAATAAAACAATTAATAAAAACAACAACACATACGATAATTATAACAAAACAGTATTGACAACTCGGAATGGATGAGAAACGGAGATTATACACCTACACGTCTTGCAGCACAAAACGAAGCAGTTAATCTCATCTTTTCTTCAAAGACACAAGCCAATCGAGAAAATACAGTTGGATTGATGACTATGGCTGGAAAAAGTCCTGAAGTTTTAGTCACATTAACTTCTGATGTTGGTAAAATTTTAACAGCTTTACATGGTGTTAAAATCAGTAACAATATCAATTTTATGACTGGTATACAAATCGCACAGGTAAAGGAGAAAAGAAAAAAAGTTTTTTTTTGTTTTCCCCATCCTTAGTGTACTCTAAGAAAAAAAAAGTTAGATGTCATATCCAGGTTTTCTATATATTTTATATATGGTACTAAACGCGTAATGATAGCTTGCATTAAAACACAGACAAAACCGAAATCAACGTCAAAGAATTGTGGTATTTGTTGGTAGTCCCATTGAAGCAGATGAACGAACGTTAGTTCGATTAGCAAAGAAATTGAAAAAGAATAATGTTGCTGTGGATATTATCAATTTTGGAGAAGAAGCAGAAAATAATGCTAAATTGGAAGCTTTTATTAACAATGTCAATAGCGGTGATAACAGGTAGAGTCAATGGGAAGAAATCAATAAATGAATGGATTTGGGGGAGGCGGGAAGGGAAATATATAAATGTAGAGTAAGGGTTTTAAATAATGTATATATTTTATACGTCTATAGCCACCTTGTCACTATTCCCCCTGGACCCCATATTTTAAGTGATATGCTTATATCCACTCCAATTGTTGCTGGTGAAGATGGTGCTCCAAGTGGATTTGGTAGTAGTGGAGGAGATAGTTATGAATTTGGTGTTGATCCAAACTTGGATCCCGAACTTGCTTTGGCCTTGCGTATTTCAATGGAAGAAGAAAAAGCACGTCAAGAAGCTGAAGCTGCAAAACAAGGTGGTGACGATAAATCAAAAGGAGAATCATCTTCATCACAACAAGCACAAGGTGGTGAAAGTATGGCCATTGACTCAAAAGAACCAGCGACATCTTCTTCTGGTGCTGGAGTACAACAACATGATGAGGATATGAGTGCAGAAGATGCTGAATTGCAAGCTGCTCTTGCTATGTCTATGAATGATAATAATGATACGAGTGGTGGTGATGTACCGGTATGCTACTATTACTATTATACTTTTAATATATATGTATGGATAGGATAGGACTTGGACAGAATAATTAAATGTATATAAATATGAATATATTTAGGATGAAGATGTAAACATGGAAGATCTTAACGAACAAGACCAACTTCAACGAGCATTGGAAATGTCAATGAATAATGAAGATAATGAAGCCAATAATGAAATGTTATCTGCAGTATTGGGTTCATTGCCTGGTGTAGACCAAAATGATGAACGGATTCAAAAGGCATTGGAAGATCTTCAAGATAAAAAAGATAAAGAAGGCAAAAAGGATGAAGATAAAAAATAAGTAATTAATAAATAAAAAAGAACAAAATAAAATAAAACAAGATTCATTTTATTCCCGTTTTTCTCTTTCTCTCTCCATTTGATTCTCTTCTCTCTTTTTTTTTTTTTACCCAAATTCAAAATATATAATAAAGATGTAAAAAAAAAGGAAGAGCAATTCTTTTTCGCTTTTGCTCGGACATAATAAAAATGAAAAGAGCGGCATATAAAAAGACCGTCAGCGCTCTGAAAAAAAACGCACTTGTGATTTTTGTGACATGATAAAAATCGGGAAGGGCCGAAAAAGGTAAGAAAGAAAGATGTGTTGTACGTAAGAAGAACTTGCTAATTATATAGTGGAAGACAAATTTAACAATCGATACAAAAAATAGATTATGAATGTCTATACGCTTCCCAAAGCTTTTGTAATACCAACGAGAATAGATAAAAAAGTAATACTAGTAGATAACGAGATGCATAGTACACTATTGTTCTGTTTTTTTTTTGCTTATTTATTATCAAGAGTATAAAATAAGAAAAATGTTATTACATTGATATTATAGCCATTAACTCTAGTCCTATTTAAAGTCTAAATAAACGTTCACCGTAAAATTAAGATCGTATATCATAAAAATAATAATATTCTTTTAACATACATATCAATAGAGTCGTATCAAACTTCTTTATTCCTTAATTAAAAAGAAGAGTATAAATTAATAAACAAAATAAGAAGTATTTTGTGAATAAAAAGGCTTATCACTTCCACTAGATGATAAAACGGTATTTTTATTACATTCAAAGGTAAGTGCCATGGCATAGCATACAGCAGGAAAGTTAGTATGAGCTTGAGGTTAACGACAAAGTTTCTGCGGCATGTACCAAGACACCTATGGTTCAAGCATTCATCCTATGAAAACATAAAATATGTGGACGTGAAAGAGATATCTACCCACAGGAATGTTTTTAGGTGAAATCAACCAAAAAAGAAAGAATAGTACTTTCCTAGTAAAATCTGTAGCAGTGCAATAACAATAAGATTGTAAACAAGGTGACATCGCAAAATACTGTTGTCATCGGTAATAAACTGTTCTTATTTCTTGAGAATGTTACTGATAGCAAAAAGCAGAGTATTTCCTATTTTATAAAAATGCTGCAAAATAATGTTGTTACTGAAGATAATAAGCCTGTTCTAATAAGAATCGGATCTTGTGTGTGCATTTCATGAAATATATATCGCGAATAATGACATTTATTTCTTGTTAACTAAGTGACAGGATCTCTAAGAGAAAATACTACCATATCCATTTGCAATACTCATTCTATCTAACATTATCGCTGCCAAGTTATAAACGCCAAATTGCTAAGTTACAAAAAGAACCACGTTTATATTTCCTACTCTATATCTCATTCATCTTCAATCTACAACAATAAAATTCTAGCTCGAAGGGAAGATGAATATAAGTGTGATATATTCATTTTATGATAAGGGTGGGGTGAGACAAGTTGTATGAAAAGCATTGTTAAATATGTAACCAAGGAGGGCTGTGTTGGATAGTTCAAGCTCTCAAAATTTGGTAACTGTCTCCAATCTACTGTTATTTTGTTTCTAAAAATATAGTAAAAGTTGGAAAGTTCATGTAGATTAATAAAAACAAAACAAAGATGCAAAAACATTGACGCAAAATCTTTCAAATGTAACATAAAAGAAATCCAAACTTTTTTGCTTTCATACTAAGTGCAGAGCTCTTTTATTTATGCTGAGAGTAAATAATTTGGGGGAAAATCCTGTACACACGTACACAAAAAAGCATGTGAATGTAATGATCGCTTTTTTGTTTTTGTTTATAGTTATTCATTCATTCTTATCATTTTGTTATGATGATACTGTTAATCATAAAAAAAAGTTATGAGTTTATTATCATGTTTATTAGCAAAATTTTCTTAAACAGCAATAGTAAGAAAAGAAAAAGATAATGATAAGATCGTGTTACGCGTCTTTGTAATTTTTACAATATTCACAAGAAATAAAAAAAGAGTAGAGGATATTTATTTTTTTTTGGTTGTTTTGCAAGAAATTAACACTACAAAGGAAAAAGCGAGAAGTTTTTTTTTTTTTAATCCTTCTTGGAGAATTCAGAAGCAACATCGCTGACCTTTTGCTTCAAATCACCAGCCTTTCTATCAATATCAGATTGAGCAGAAAGCAAGTAGGGACGCAAGAAACGGGAATACAAGACCTCAGCACCCTAAAATAAAAGTTCACAAATAAAAAAAAAAGTCAGATAAGTTGTATATTTTTACTTGTGAAGACAAGAAAATAGAAGAAACACCTATGAATTCTCTCTGTCTGTCTTTATATATAGACGTATAACTTAAACCCTCCCCCTTAATAGATAGATATAGATAAACTTACTCTGGTTTGAGGCAATGCGAGCCAAAGAACGAACAAAGTCTTGAAAATATAATAGAAGGGGAACCAATACAACAAAACATCAGAGAAGAATTCAACAATTTGAACAAAACCGATAACAGTCCAGTAAGTTAACCATTGCTTATCATCTTCAGTAGTAGCAGTTTCAATAGCCTTGAAAGACGCGTAAGCTAAAATATGAATAAAGTTTAGTTATATAATAGCAACAAATAATACTCTATTTTTGCACTTTCTTCAAGTCGTCTTCTATACTCCTTTTCCCATATCTCTTTCTCTCTCGTTATTCACTATAGCCTCGTACAAATAGTATCTCTCTCTCTCCGCCTACTTTTTCACTAAAAAAAAAAAAACGCCGCCAAGAAAAAAAAAAAAAAAAAAAAGAAAAAGAACGCAGTAAAATAATAAAAGAAAAAGAACGCGTTTTTATATTTTACCTGGATAAACCCAAGAGATGGTATTTGTCAAAAGTTGACCAGCCAAGTTGAAAAAGATCATGATGAAGACAACGGCACCACCACCGAGAGCAATGTAACTCTTTGGAACACCCGTTTTACGTTCAATCTCATTAGCATACTTATATTGAGAAAGTTGACCATCAAGACAAGCAAGTCCTTCTCTGAACTTGGCTTGAACACCTTCAACACTATATAAATTGGTAGGAGTAGTCATTTTATATATGTATATGAAAAATAAATAAAAAGAGAAAGAAGAGAAGAAAGAAGAAAAAAGGAGAACGAAAAAAAAAAAAGGGCTGTGTTAGTTTCTATATAATAAAATAGTCAATATACAAAAAAAAAAGTAGGTTACACACACACACAACATAATGTTGTTTACTTCTATGCTGAAATCCCTTTGTAACGTCACATTAAAACCTTACTTTTTTTAACTACTACTCCTATCTTCTTCTTATTATTAAAGAATTAAATAAGTAGATATATGAATAGATTTTTATTTAATTTTTTAATATTATATTACTTCTCCTTAATCTTAAGATATTGTTTATTAATACTTAGATTTTCTAATGTACTTGGGAAATGCTGTCTTGTGTAACCCATAAAGCAACTTGACTTTACTTTGTTACGTTTTTTATTTATTATCATTATTAAAGAGTTAATAACAATGATTCATGGTTTTAAATCCTTCTTTTTTTTTCTTTACTTTAAGCTATTTTTGGAGTGTATGCCGACTAATATTACAAAGCATTACGCATGTATAAATTTTTTGAGGAGGAGGTTGAAAATAAAATTATTATGTAAGATAAAGGTCGATCAAAACAAACATAAAGATATACAGACTCGTAATGGGAAAATTACATTTTATTATTTATTATAATAAAGATCACTTATAAAGTTTATATTCGCAAATAGAGTCAAAGGTGAGCTATATACAGAAAATGATGGTGCAAGGTGAGAGAGGGAGGGAGGAACTTAAAATGGTGAATGGTATATATGTATAATATAGATTATAATAAAATGAATAGAAATGCAAAATATTAGTTATTATTATTATTGATGACAAAGTGGTGATGATGATGGTAATGGTGATGGTGGTGGTAAAAGTAAATGAGGTGTTTGATCACCTTCTTCTTGTAAAATATCATTATCAAATAAAATGGGTTCATCATTATCATATTTTTCTTCTTGTTCTATTCGTCGTTGTTGTAACTCTTGAATATAATCAAAGAGAATACCTTTTGTATTATTCTCTTGTGATGATGATATTAATTTTTTAGAAGCTAGTTCTGGATGTTTCAATACTTGATCAATAGTAGGTCGTTCTTTTGCATTTGTTTGCATAAGCCATTCAATAAATTCACGCATTTTAGTAGATGTTTTAGTGTTTAATGCTTCTTCACAACCTGAAAAATCAGCAATACGAAGTTCTTCCCATGGTTCACCTGTATCTGGTAATTCTATACCAGCAGCCATTTCAAGAACAATAAGTCCTAGACTAATATATAAATATAGTGTTATTTTATGTGGAAAAAGAGGGTTTTTTTTAGTATCTTTACCTAAAAATATCGGCTGGTTTATGAAATTGATCTCGAAGTAAATCAGGTGCCATATAACGACGATCACCTTCACCTTTAACCCATCGAAGATCCTATTATTATTATTATTAGTATATATCTATTTATAGTAAAAAAAAACCCAGCAAAAAACAAATTATTTACCACTGGTTCTCGTACAGATACACCAAAGTCACCAATTTTAATAGATCCCATGTCATTAATCAAAACATTAGATGGTTTTAAATCCAAATGAATAATGTTTGCATCATGAATAGCTTTTACTCCCTAATATTATAAATATATATTTGTGTTTTTTTAGTGTATATATGATAGATATATCTTACAAATATTTTTTTTTTTTTTACCTGAGCAAGTTCATACAAGATAGACCAAACATCTGATTCTGGAATATTTCGATTATGATATTTTATATATTCTGCCAAACTAGTTTTATTTCTTTTTTAGTTCTGAAATCATTTCTCTCCATTAAATCAAAGAAAAAAAAAGAATACTTTACCTTCCATTCACACAAAGTTCCATTTGTATATAAAGAATACCTTCTTGTTCCCATGCATCTGTAAGTTCTACACATTGTTTACAACCAGAGACTGCTCTCATATGATCTACTTCAATAATTTGTTGCCATCTATGATATATATCAGTTAATAATAACACTCTCACTTTTCTTTTAAAAAAAAAAGGATCTTACCTATCATCATAACTAGCAAATTGTAATTTTGTTTTTTTAAGTGCCCAAATATGACCAGTTTCTACATGTTGAACTTTAAATACATCTGCATATTCACCTGAACCCAAATTTCCTAATGTTTCATATTTGGATTGAAAATAAGATATAGAAACTTCATCTTCATAAAATTCTTCTTCTTCTTGATCTTCTTCTTGCATACAACTGGTTGGATCATGTTGTTGGAAATATTCTTTTGTTAAAAATCGAGGTTGGGTTGTCAAGAATGCTGGTTTAATATGTTGCCAACTAGAAGGTCCATAATTTCGACGTAAAGATGAGCTGGGTAATAATTGTGTTGTAATATTATCTTCTACGTGACTATTTGAAAAGAGTTCATCTACATCATCATCATAATAGTGTATTTTTGATTGAGAGGGCTGTTGTTGTTGTGGGTGATAATGGTGATCATTTTTCAAAATGGGTATTGTTGTAGGTGCTCCTATTATATCAGGTACTTGACCTTCGTCATTATCATCTTCTTCTGAAATATCACCCATGACAGCATACGTTAAATTTCGACTCGATTGTAATCGTTCTTCTTCCTCTTCTTCATCATATCCATCCAACGGTACAATTTCGCTACTTTTAAATTCACTTAATAAGGAGCGTCGTGCTCTTGCTGCTTGTTCTTCTTCATCTTCGTCATCTGCTATTGGATAATTATATTCATTATCAACATCATCATCACCAAATCCTGGCCATCCAAAACTATACAGTGGAAGTTCTTCTACTTCTTCTTCTTCTTGTTCGTTATAATTATTTGGATCATTATTATCAAGTTGTAATTCTGTCTTATCACGATCTATCAATTTATTTTGTGTAACAAAACGTGCTGAAGGACTACTAAATTCAATATCACTACTGTTCAAACCACTTTTAAGTCGTTCTTGCGTAATAATGTCTGATTGATCAAATAAGTTGGAAGTTTCTGACATTGCTGATCGTGTGGGTGTCAACATTTTACGTAATAAATGAGTGGATGGTGAAGACGGAGAAGGAGGTGAATGAGATTCATTATTATTTAAATCGAGTCGAGAACGTTTAAGAATTGGACTTGTTGTTGGTGTATTATGTTGTTCATTCATATGAATACTATCGTCTATAGTATTATTAGAAAGACCCCCATCTTGACTTTGAAGAAAGGAACGTTTTCCATTATTCGATGTTGAAAGTAATTCAAAACGTAAAGGTGAAGAGACATTGGTCATGGAAGAATTAGACTTGTCTGTTTTTACTTGTGACATTTATTTTCGGATTTGTTTATTAAAAGGGAAGGAGAGGAACAATGAGAATTGAAAAAAAAAAAGATGGGAGATAATGTTAAAAAGAAAAATTAGAGTTTTTTTTTTTTTTTGAAAAGATAAAAGGGTAACAAACAGTTTTTTTTTGTTGAGTAAAAGTGTATTGAAAGAAATTTGGCAGGGCGCAGCAAAATAGACCCCCCCACTTCTTTAATAGTATGAATTATATACTCGGTAATGAAACTTTTCATATAATTCAAAAAAAGAAGGCAGTAAAATGATGAGTAATATATATAGATATTAGTTTTTATCATTGTTATTTTATATTTAAAGAGCATGGTTTGTGATACCTTGTAAAAAAGATAGTTTGTACTCCTCCCTGCTTTTTTTATGTCAACATCTTTATCCATCAGGGAGTATTTATAAATACTCCCTTTTTTTTATATTGTGTCTTTTTATGGTTTACATGCTTACATTATTAACTATCACAATAGCATGATAAGTCATTATATAACTATAGACTACTAAATATACATAAGATTTTATAGAATGTTGAAGTAATATCATCCATAATAAAAAACAACAACAGCAACAACGAAGACAAACATCCTCAACAAAAAAAATTAAAACTAATGGGATGTTCTCATATGTAGCACTAATCTACGATTTCGCAAGATCCAATCTTCAAAACTTTTCCTGTGTGCAAACGACTCGTCAACAAGGAATTACAGTTTGAACGAGCATAATTCTTGTCATGAAACACTACTAGAATACAATTATATATCGACTCTATACAGTAATTGTTTTAACGTAGATAGAGAGATCAATTTGATCACAGTGTTACTCATTACAAAGTAGGTAGCTTTCATTGACTCTCTTAATATAATCAAGTATAATTACAGAATCTTTTGACAAGAATCATGTGGTACGGTATTGTATAACAAAAATTGTTACACAACTGGTAATTTATAGTAGTTGATTATGTGAAAGAAGATAAAATATTTTTTTTTATTAATATTGATACACTTTTAATAATTTTAGAAAAAAAAAAGAGAGTTTTAAAGATGCAAATATTTGTTAATCATGTAAAAAAAAAGAAGTTGTTGCTTTATGTATGTAAATAAATGAGAGTGAGAGAGAATATGGGCGTGTGAGTGTGTGAGTGATTTAAAGAAAGGGAGGAAAAGTAGTATGAAAATATGATTGATTGTTTATGCTGTTTCAGTAGATGATTGTTTCTTCTTCTTTCCACGACGCTTACGTAATTTCTTGACCTTTTCTCCATCTTCATTAGTATATTGCTTTCCACCAGATTCAGTTCCTACTATTTGATTAAGTCGACTATTGAAATGTGTACTGAAATCTTTATATTTATATCTACGATTCTTTTTAAATATATTCATTTCTCGTTCTTGTTTATGTTCATTACGATATCTATTATATAATAATAATAATAAAATGAATTAGTTTCATGATCTAATTATACAGACTACCAAGCCATAATCAAATACTTACGGTGCCAACATTTTCATGCCAACATATTTATTCAATTCTGTATCATCTGCTAACAAAATTTCTTCTGGAGTAAGACCAAAGGATTCTTTTTCTGTTTTTCTATACTTGTATCGTGTTGGTAAATCACCACCAATAATATCTTCAAAGTTAAGAGAATAATAATCATCTAATAATTCTTTAGTCTTTCGTTTCTTTTCTGCTTGTTCTTGTTGCATCTCATCAGGATTTAATTTTCGTTTGTTTTGATATTGTTCACCACCGGGAAGATAATCAGCATCCATCATGATATCTTCTTCTTCTCCTCCTTCTTGTGCTTCTTCATACATAGTGGTATCAATATCATCATCCCATGTTGGTTTTGTTTCATCCATTGTTCCACCTTCATAATAATCTTCATTGAATACTTTTTCCATTTGTTCATCATATTTAAATGAATCAAAATCTCCATCCAAATCCAATTTATCCAAATCAATAGCTATAGATTCAATTATATTTTAGTATAAATGTTTATATATATATATATGTATATAAGAATAGAATACTTACATTCGTTGCCAGTGATTTCTTTAATTTCTTTGAGACGATCACGGATTTCTTTCATCTTTTGATTACGTGCACGAGCAATTTCTTCAGATTTTTGACGTAATTGTTCAGCTTTTTTAGCTTTCTTACGTTCTCGTTGTTTTTGACGTTTGCTTTCTTTTCGTCGAACAGAATCATCTACTTGACGAGAATGGGAAATAATTTGTGCTCCACCACTAAATAAAATAAAATTATATAAGTTTCTTTTTCTTTTGGGATATATATATAAATAAAGAAAACAATGAACTTACTCTTCTTCGAAACGGAAATTATATTTACTTTCAAATCGATCAACTTCATCAAGATGTTCTTCTTCAACTTCTTTTTCGATTTCATCAATCAATCGTTGTTTCTTATCACTTGGCTTTTCTACCCAACCACGGTTAAGTACATAACTTAAAGAGAATTTGATGGTTAGATAATGTTGTCAACTATGATCCCTTTCTGTCCTCTTTCCAAATCCTGCCTGTTCTAATAATAATAATAATAATAATAATACTTACTCAATTAAGAATGCATCACTTTTAGTAACATTTGGATTTTCTTTATAGTTTTCATTCCAATCCTTGAATGCTTTTGAACTTGCTTCATCAGCCTATGAATAGTATAATAAGAAATATATGAGAAATTCGAGTTTATCATATATATATTTCATATGAATAGTTTTCTTACCGCAATATTTTCAAGCATGAAATTTCTATATTTTGCATCCTCCTCCTCTTCTTCTTCTTTAGTCTTGATTCGTTTTTCCAATAAACCTCCACCTAAACCACCTTCTTCATCGTCATCATTCTCTTCCTCATCATTAGAGTCTGCAGCTTCAACTGCTTTCAAGAAATCATTCTTAATATCTTTTTGTTCTTGATAATGGGATTTTGGTTCTTCTTCTTCTTCATTAACATAACCACCATGATCAAGTAATACTTGTCGTTCATAATCCTTTAAAGTAAATTGTACTTTTTTCTTGTTTTTTTCTTCAGCTGCTTTTTGTTTCTTTTTTAAAGCTTCTTCTTTTGCTTTTTCAAGATCTTCTTCATTAAAAAACTTTTTATTTGAATCATAAACTTTAGGATCTTTTGTTTGAATAGCAGCAATAGTACGCAAGATTTGGGAATCAATAGCAGGTGTTAACATGGCTGCTTCTTCGTCTTCATCATCGTCACTGTCACTTTCTTCTTCACTTGATTCATCTTCTGAAACATCGGAATCTATTATTATTGATTAATTAAAGATTCTTAAAAAGTTAGTTTTCACTTTTTTTTAACTTAAATTTATCTTGTCAATTTATTTAGTTATAAAGATCTGTTTGGTCAATAACAAAAAATATTTTTTGTACCTTGTTCTTTGTCACTATCTTCTTGTACTATTGAATTATTAATAAAAATAAGTTATCATTATTATTTTTTTAGTAAATGGGTAAATCATAAATGTAATCATATTCACTTACAGATAGCGGGACGTTCATAATCAGCGTCTTCGTCTAATCTTTCTCGAATATGTACATTAACGTTTCCGTTATCTGACATTGTGTTGCAGTAAAGAAAAATTAAAAAGTATTGAGAAAGAAAAAAAAAATTTCTCATTTTTTTTTATTATCATGCATTGCCCTTATTAGTGGCGCTTGATACTCCGATGGAGTTCTAACTTTGGAGTTCTCATTAACCAGGTGCTAAAAGTCGTGCAATTGATCCTTCCTTACTACCCTGCACTGCAAATTGTTTTTTCGCATAAATAATATTCTCTAACATATATTGCCGTTAAAAAATCCGGTGCTTTTGTTCCGTTTTGATTAATTTTCTTTTGGTTCAGTAGTATTTAATGATAATAAATTACTTTATTCGGCTTACAAAATTATAATAGGGTTTGGAAGTTGATTAAGTTTTTTTACTAAAGAAAAAATTAAAAAATAATATAAATGTTAGTAGTAAAAACCATAAAATAGGCACAATAACTACTAAAAAAAAGAGGAAGAAGACCAAATAGGTATTTATATAAGCTAAACTATTTCCCAAAAATCATATTTATTATCATTGTAATAATGTATAAGTCAAGTTAACATACATAGTGTGTACTTCCATTAACCAAAAGAATTACTTATACATTGGTAAAGAGAGGTTTAAGTAATAGTTATTCATTAGTAGTTTTCTGATAATTAAGAATAATATCATCTATATGCATATATATTCTTAAAACCTTATATCATATTATCAAGTATCAATGGGTAGTTATTGAAAACAGAAGGATAGTAAGACATGACCGAAGACAGCGGCGCCAAATTATGGGGGATGCGCACGACCGCAAGGTGGCTCGACTTTTGATTACTGGAAATGGGACTGGATCCAGGAATTATTGGTATGCCAGTTGTTTGTAGAGATGAAAACGGATTATATAAGGCAATTGGTTTATGCATAATGGATCATAGTATTTTTACATACCCTGACTCACTTAAACGTATTGAGGCACGCAAACGATTTTTAATTGAATAAAAAGTATGAGAGTTTTTTTTTGTGACTAGTTTAATATACATATTACTTTGATTTGACGATAAGATTAGTTTTTATTCTTCTCCAAACTGTGAGAATACGTCACATTAGTTTAGAGTTGTTATATGTGTTCTATTTGTATATGTATTGTGTAAGTATGTAGTCACGCAACAGAACAGTAGTACTATTGTTGCTATGTCTATGCCATTACTGTGTATTACGTATTATATAAAATAAAGCTGTTGGTCAGCACTTAAGTTCGTAAAGACGTAGTTACAGTATACCAAATAGAATAAAAAGTTTTATTATACGCCATACAGCAGAGGCAAAGGGAAAGCAAAAAAAAATCATTTGTGCATCTTGTTTACTACTCTATTTACATTAAAAAGTATAAATTCTGTCAAAACATACAAAAAAAGGTAAATAGAATAACATAACAGGATTGTTGTTTGTTCTTTTTCTGCTAATTTACGTAGTAAATTATCAAATAATTATGATGGAAAGCAAAAAAGAAAGTTTATGTAGTACTAAGAATTAATCCCTTTCTCATCCAAATCTACTGTTCATAGTGGCGATAGTAACAGTTGTAGTAACAATGTAATGTCTTCTAATTAATTGTGTAAACACATATATTGAGACTTGACTCCGCTTTCTTGTATATAAAAGTTCAAAATATATAAATATAATTTAGTTGTTCTTTTAAACCTCTTTTTGCATAATAGAGAGCGAAAAAAAGATCATCGGGAATTGAAGTATTAGCCAACTGTTAAACAGATCCACCTCCTCTCTTTTCCCTTTTTTTTTTCTTCTTTCCCACTAACAACTTTTTTTTTTTTAAAAAAAAACTACAACCTCAACAAAATTCTTTAAAAGAGGAGAAAGTAACTTTTTTTTTTGCTCTCCCCCAATGTTCGAAGCTGTTTGCAATGGTTTCTGGAAATCACGTTTAAATTCACAGAGTGTAGATAAATTGAAAGGTAATATATAATTATACTTTTTTTTTTTTTTTCAAAAAAAAAGATAAAGAAATAAAAACTAATCTTGTATAACCTTTTTATTTTATTTCTCTAGTTTATGTTAATGTATATGACATGGTAAAGGAATACTCCATATTTTTTTTTTGTCGATAAATAAAAAGTTAAAAAGCTAAATAAACTATTATTTTTAAACAAAAAAGCTTGAACCAAGCGTATTGACGAATGTAGGTTACGCACTTGGTGTTGGTAAGTCTTTATTTCGGGGCTAGAGAGGGAGAAAGAGAAAGAGAGAGGGAGAGGGAGATATATTTTTATAATAAAACGAAAGAAAGGAAGGAGGAAGATCAACTAAGCAATAAAATTTGATAACAAATATGATGATTTATAATTTAGGTATATATCATTCAGGTATTGAAGTAGGTGGTCGTGAATATTGTTTCGGTGGTCACGAGTACGATAACCTGACAGGTGTTTTTGCCGTTGAGCCTAAAATTGGTCCACCAGGGGTTATATTCAAGTAAGGCTATTTTCTTTTTGACTTGTCTATTTTATGATAAATTTATATAATATTTCAAGAAATACTAAAACCAAATATATGGAAATAAATATAGACAATCTATCTCGATGGGATATACAGACCTTTCAGAAGATGAAATAGGGCAAACATTACAGACAATTTCTCATGAATTTGGTGGTACTACGTATAATCTTTTGACTAGGTAACTAACTGATACTCTTCATGTAAAATATAGTATAAATGTTTTTTGTGAAACTAAACGTTTGGTTCTACTATTATTATTTTGTACTTAGAAATTGCAATCATTTCACGGATGAATTATGTAAACGATTAACTGGCAAAACACCACCAGGCTGGATCAATCGAGCTGCTAAATTAGGAACTATGTTCCCTTGTGTAATACCTGATGAATGGATTGAACCTCCTGAATTTGAGTCAGAAAGTAAGTAGAAAAGAAATTCTGTGTGTATAACTTTTTAAAAAAAAACCATAATAAAAAAAAGATTATACATTTAAAACTGAACGGGATAGCTCCTAATAGCTACGGTGCAGTCACCCACGTCCAACGGCAGTAGTCAACCTGTGTCACCTGCTATGTCTTATAGTTCACGAACACCATTAAAAAGTAGACGTGCAAGCAATAGTACACGTCAACATCAGCGTGATAACACATTTACTTCAGTCACTTCAACTACTACGACAGCAACACAAACAGCATCAAGTCGACCCATAAGTCCAGTATCCAATCATCGTCATCAACATCATAATATTCATCCAAGTCAATCTAGTCCAACATCACGTCAATCTTCAACATCATTTGAATTCCGCCATCCATATCCCTACCACCATCAAAATAATAATAATAGCAACAACCGAAGAAGTTCTGTACCGTTAACACCATCCAGAAGACCTTCAGGGGACAGTGTTGTATTAGCTTATCCAAGTTCACCTTTAGCAGATGATGAGTATAATATTGAAAATCCTGTCAAAGAACCGGATGGTTGTCGACCTGAAGTAATGCGATCTGCAACTCAATTATCTATTAGTGCATCATTACAAGAATTGGATCGACCTTTAAGAGGACCAAGTTCTCCCGCACCAGATGATCCTATTACCAACACCACCAACAATAACAATAAAAATGACAATAATTCTTAATTATTTGTTTGGTCTCTCGTTCTTACACACACTCACTCCATACTTGATAATTTCATATATATATAATTTACTCTCTTATTTTTATACATTTCTTTTTATACACACATACTTATATATATTTATATACCATTTTTATCCACTTCTCAGCACCTTAACCATCCCCCCAAAGAAAAAAAAGAAAAAAAAAGCCGCAATTCCCTTATTATTTTGCTTACATTTGTTTTATTCATTCTTTTTATTACTGGTATTATATCATTTAGATTTTTTTTCTTTAGCGCGCGTTCTATTTTTTGGTAAATACAGGATATTATTATCGTTATTATTATTATTATTCTATTTGTCATATACATATTATCATTATATTATATAAATATAAATATATATATATTTAATATATTTTTTCTTTTATTTCTTGAAAGTTGTAAGACCATTGTATATTTGTTCATATATAGTAAATACGATACCACCCGAGAACTATAATATTAGAAAAAAAGTGTCAATTTTTGTTTTTCATCATCATGCTCAGTTTTTCTTATCAACTCTCCCCCCCCCCAAAAAAAAAAGCTCTGAGGAGAAACTTACAATTAAACGAGTCAATCTTGGAGTAGTACCCTTCCATAATGAGAACACACCATTTGCTTTAACAACCTTGATCAAACAATCCACCGAGTTCTTGTATAAATTACGAGCATCCAAACCTTGCATACGTGTTTTGACTACATCTAGAGGCATTGTTGTGTATACAGTAACAATACCTGCCATGGCACCAGCAGCAAATGTATACGTAGAAGGTAAAGGTGCATCAGGTCCTTTACCGCTAAGCTCTTGTAACCATGATCTAAATGTTGAATAACAACTGAATCGAACAGCACTATTGGCACCTTGACGTGCCATGACAGGTCCAACACCTCGATAAATGCCACTGAAACCTTCTTCTTTAATAATAGTTGATGTACCATGAATCAATCCCTTGTATTTAGGTGTTTGGCTGTTTTTGTCGTGAATCAATTTGGTTCTATACATAAAACAGTTAGTATATTTATATAATTTTAAACTTGGATCACAGGTACATTTCACACTTTATTTTTTCTATAAACACGTCTCTCAAAATAAACGAATTGTTTCGTTATACTTACTTGATTGTTTCTGAAGGAGTTACTACAAGAGCAGCTTCTGTCATACCAGCACCCAAACCAGCTAATAAACTTCTTACACCAGACAATTTACCATCTTTATCACGTAATTGATTGGCGATTTGATCATATGTCAAAAAACGAACACCTGCTTTGGCAGCATTACCAATAGCTAATGCTCCAACGCCAGTATAAATGGCGAAAAAACCACGCTGTTTAAAGGTAGTAACAAGACAGTCAATAGGTCCCTTGAAACGGTATTCTCCAGGTTGCAATTTACCACCAGCTTGAAGTTGCAATTGCGTCTTGACATATTCTGTTGGATAAGTGATAACGCCTTCAACACCACCTGCTATGGTACCTGAAATAAGGGAAAAGACTGGATCTTTCTTCTTTGCGTCTTTGGAAGCCATAATTCTATCGTTTTGTTTATTATTACTAATGATTTTTTTTTATGTATCGTCGTAAATGACAATATGAAATATGTAACTTAAAAAAAAGGTATGTATAGGTTGAAAGAAAGAAAAAGTACTAATATGTATAAAGAAAAAAAGATGTCTTTAATTCTTAAAGATGAAGTGCGGAGATTGATAAGGCGATTCTTTAATTCTAAAAAAGAGGGATAGGTAGCTGTTCCGATTAAATATATATATTATGTAGGTCGCGTTAAATTAGTTTGGTTGGCTAAATAAAAGTTGAAGGTGTAAGACCACGTTCTAAAAAATAATCCATCGATAAGAATAATAGAAAAAGTTTGTTGTGTGAATAAAATAATCGTAACAGTTCGTAATAACGGACAATAGGGCTTTTTGTGTGAGAAAAAAAAATACTTGATTGTACTGATTTTAATAAAGTTGTTGATAACGAAAGCTTACCTTCATCGATTAAACGGTGTACTTTAATTCTTTTGGCTAAATTCTTTAAGTCAATATTCAAAGTAAGTCGGTGGCTATCCAAAAGACGAACTGCGTCAAGTTCTGATTTCTTCTTCTCCTCCATTATTTTAATAATTTCTGTAATAATTGGTTCGCGTTCATTGATAAAAAATTCCGTGACATGTAAATATGTTAAATATTTGACGGGAGGTTCACGGCGACTGAGTCCAACAGTATACTCACGCCATATGTCCAGAACTGACGTGATATCTCGATTTAGTGCGTAAAGACTTCTTGATGATGTTGCTATTGTTGTATCTTTTAACTGCTGTTCTTGTTCTTTTACTTTTTTCGAGGGTCTTCCACGTTTTTTTGGTGTTGTTGGTACTGGACGTTTTCGACTTTTTTTCCATCGACCATGATCTTCTTCCCGTATATTGGTTTCATTATCACAATCATCGTCATCACTATCGCCATGATCGCTATAACCCTCTTTGTTGCTACTGTTGCTGCTGGGGTTGCTAGGGCTTTTGTTGCTAGGATCGTTGTTGTTTGATTCATCAACATTAGTATCTAGTTGGGTAGCAACATGCTCTGGTGGAGGTAGCACTTCTCCTTTTTTCACTTTATCAGATTCATCATTATCTAAACTACTTTCACTAGCAGAAGAATTATTACTGCTACTACTAGGGGGTATGGTCCTTTTTGATCGTCGACAGTGTTTTTGTACTAATTGTCGAAGTTCTTTAATTTCTTCTTGCATCAGATCCAAACGTTCATTAGCGCGGTGGTATAGTTTTAAAATATTTCCCAAACGTTTTGATTGGCATTTTTCGGTTGGAATGGTTTTGATGTGTACACTAGTTAAAACACCTACTAATCGTCGTTGTTGTGTTTGTGATGCCGTTATACTTGTTGTTGGTACATTGGGCGCGTCGTCCGTTATTTGAGGTTCGTGTGACATTGGACGATCGTGATGTTAATTTAACAAACAGATGGAAAATGAAAATAGATCGTACGCAACGATATTTATGCAATTTTTTTTTCCTCTCAAATATATGAATATAAAAGTCTATTTTTTTTAATTACGCGTAAAAAGAAAAAATTCATATTCTTATTCAGATATAATACAGGAGTATAAGTGCACGGACAAAGAGATGCACAAACAAGTTTCATATCTCATCCCTTTTTCTTTATTCTTTATTCTAAATAACTCTTTTATAAAAAAAAAAAAGGTGCCTTTTTCTTTTTATGTCCCTGAAAAAAACAATTTTTTTCTCATACATTTGCGAAAACTATTACAAGCTACAAGTTTAACACTATAAGAAAGCACCTCCGTCTCGGCTTTCTTTTATTTTTCACGTCTCAACCTTTCCCTTGTTAGTCCCCGCTGTCAAACTTTTCTTTTTATTTTCTTTTCTACATGTCGTTCTAATTTCTTCTTCTTGTAGCACAAAAGAACAAAGATATCAATTGAAAACGTGCGACGAAGACGACGACGAACAATCCAATGAGTGATCATTATAGCGAAAGTGATGATGATTATGAACCTATTGCTGTTACAAGTTGGGGTGACCAAACCAAAAAAGAACCTGAACCAACTGTAACAAAACAAGAAGAAGAAAAAGAAGAAAAGAATAATGTAAAAAATAATTGGAGTGCTCTTTTGGATCCCAATGCAAAGGTTTCAGAAACGGGATTAGGTAGCGGTGGATTACATCGCCAAGGAAAAAACTATCAACCTGTAGACGAAACACTTATTTTACAACAAAGATTATTACGTACCGGTTTTAAAACAAAAGAAGAGAAAAAACAACATAAAGACAAGAATACTCGAACAAGACCGAAAATAGATCGATATGCAAAAGAATCGTCTTATAAAAAATCAAATTCGACGCGTTTTTCATCTTCATCGTCAAAATCACCTTTTTCAACAAGAAGATCATCATGTACTTCTTTTTCATCTACTGCATCTTCTACTTCATTTTCAAGATCTTCATCTATTTCAAGAACTTCACAATCATCGTCATTACCATCATCATCATCATCATCCACCGTAGCAACAGAAAAATCAAATAATGTATCTTTGGCACGTTATCGTCAGACAGCGCCATGGGATATTGAATATCCAAGTGATTATGAAGTATCTCCCCAGTCAGCAAAGTCAGTTGTATCACCATCATCTCAACAACAATCAAAGAAAAAAGGGTCTGTGCGGTTCAGTCATCCAATAGAACAACCTCCCCCAACCACTTTGCATTCACCTAAGATGAAAAAAGCAATTCTTCCTTTTTATTCCACTACTGATACTATTTTGGGATCATTATCATCTTTGTCCAGTCCAACGTCTACCACCTCTAATAGTACTACAACAACCAAAAATCCATCACATTTCTCGCCTTGTATTACAAAAGCTTCTGTTGACAGAACACGTAGTACACCACCAGTGGGAAGTAGTACGAATCCATGGTTTAATACACCATTGATTGATGAACCATTCTGGACTGATCGAACAAAGGTAAGAAAAAGAAAAGAAAAAATAGGAAAAAGCCGTACAAAATATATTAAATTGGACAAACTATATATATATATATATATATATTAGACCGATAATATTGAAAAAGAAGACAAGGGGAATATCAAGACGAACAAAGAGGGCGATGATAATAAGCTTGTGGAAGATGTGGAACCACAACAATTACAAAAGTTAGATATTATGGCTGCATCCAAATGGACATCGGGTCATATGCTTACACCATCTCCAGTCACGACGCCCACCAAAAAAAAGCAACCGCCAATATGGGAGCCACCAGACTCTGCGGATTGGTTCAAAAACTTTGAATCATTGACATCAAAGGAAGATGATAAAGATAATGTTGACAAAAGCAATGATAATAAGGTCACAAATGATAAAATGTGTTTATATGATACATCATTTGTTGCAACTATTGACAATAATAACCAACAAGTGGATGACCTACCACTGAAACATCAACAACTAGCAAAACAAGTCATTGGTAAAGGAGAATCTCCTCCAACCCCAGCTACTTCGGTAAAAGATACCAGACATGAGCAATCTTGTGATACACTTTCTCTGACTAATACACCACCAAGATTAGTTTCATCACCAGCTAATTCCACAGAATTATTACTCAACGACAGTGGTCTACAAACACCCTTGGATTCTGTTCAAGCTTCTGCTACATCAAAGCAATTAGAATCTAATAAGAGTAGTGATAATATGCGGGCAAATTCATTACCAAAGTCACGAAAAGATATTACGTCTGGTACACCGAATAGCACTTCAACTAGTACGTGGAACGACACTTCGTCTAAGGATAAAACATGGAAAGATGCTTCAAATTCATCAACAAATAGTTTCAACAATAAATCATTAACATCATCAAGGAACGAGCAACCAAACTGGAATAATAACAATGATTCAACCAATACATGGGGAAGTAGTACAAATAATAACAATTGGGATACATCATCTTATAATCAGCAACAACAACGACAGCAAACAATAAGTGATGGAGGTTCTAGTAGTGAAAAAACGAGCCGATTCTCAAGACCAGATCGACCTAAATATTCAGCACGACAAAGAAATCCACGACCAGTGAACTATCGACCTGGTCAACCTATAACTCCACCTACCAAAGTAGCACCTCCTTCACGTCTGGATAATCCAGTCATTATTTCTATCAATGTTGAATTAGGACCCAACAAAAAGATACCCGTTCATATCCATCAATTTGATAATCCACAAACTTTGGCACAGCATTTTGCAAACGAACATTCAATCCAATCACCTAATATTGTAGCAGCTTTGTATCAGTTATTTTCTACACAAAAAAGTCAAGCCATTAAACGACGTGGTCGACCCATGTAAATATATAATGGATATATATATATATTCATGTTATTCATTTTTTTTAACAAATAGTATTAGTTCATAATTTTCTTTTTCTTTTTCTTTCTGTATCGAAAGCTATTCCCTCTCAAGCTATTAATCAATTTCATTCACTCATCTTTTAATTTTTTACGTACTTTGTATAATCCTTGCATGAATAATAATAATAATAAAAATGTTTTTTTCTAAAAAAAGATTAACAACTTTTCTTTCTGCTAGGAAATTACATGTACATTTTACTCATATTTTTCAAGTAAGTGTCTCACCATATAGACCGTCTGATGTCTTTTTGCTTTGAAAGTGTTAGATAGTTCATCCAGCAAAGACTTACATGTAGCAATCCACTTTTTATGAAGAAGGTTTCCTTTGACATTTATGTAGCCGCTTGTTGTTAACATGGGGGACCTACTTTAGTATATACTCTTTATTTACGTACATGGTGGTACGTAATATACACCACGTACAATACCAGGCGATGATAGATTGACAACAATTAGTCCTCCAATACGTACTACTAGTAGGATGCAGAGGCTTGAAAATACACAAACAATAAATCTCTCGAGAAACCCAAATTATCTTTTCTGGTCAGTAGTATCAAGGTATCAAATAAACAACCAAGGTCATTTTGCATTATCGTATAGGTTGATGTCATCGAGGGAAGTTTACCTACCAAAATCATGTTGCTGGAAGGCCATAATAATGAATTAACGAAAAGACTCCGTAATTAATATAGATTTTTTAAGCAGGTATTTATTATGAGTAGATTGAATTAAAAAAAACAGCATTTAGGTTAAATATTCTTATAAATGACTTGTTATTATATAGCTATAAATGTTAAATATCACTATTTTCATTTGCGTTTTAAACTATACATAATAATAAAGAATAATAATGATGATAAAATTGTACAGAATACACATAGATTTATAATTTATAAATTAATGATGTTATTACTATTATATTATTAAATAATATTTTTTTGGATTTGTTTTTGTTAAAAAAAACTAATTTGTTTAAGTGGGGGAATGAAAGAAAGAAAGGAAGTATGGGAAATAAAATGCAAGGTTAGAAAGGATGAGAGAAAAAAAAAACAGAATGAGTGCTTTTTTTATATGGGAAGTTTTCTATATGAACTTTTTAATAGAACTAAAACAAAATTACATACAAAAGTTGAAAAGGTAAATGTGTGTAACAAAAAAAGAAAGAGAAAGAAAAAGAAAAAAAATAGATGATATAATATATACATTTTACAATTGACCAATGGAAGCAGCAATAAGACCATGGAAAAGAGGTGCAGGCTTAAGAGGACGAGTCAAATATTCTGGATGGTATTGACAACCAACGAAGAATGGATGATCATCCAATTCAACAATTTCCATACGTTCACCAGTTTCATCACGACCAATAAATTTCAAGCCATTGGATTCGAAAGTAGAAACATGCTCTGGGTTAACTTCATAACGATGACGGTGACGTTCATCCACAGAAGGTAAATCATTATACAACTTGCGAACCTTTGAAGTTTCGGTATTGGGTTGGAAAACAGTTGGGCGCAAACCCAAACGCATGGTACCACCCATATGAGTCTTTGAGATTTCAGGCATATAGACAACGACAGGAGTAGGTGTATCGGGGTCCAATTCAGCCGAGTTGGCTTCCTTCATACCACACATATGACGAGCAAATTCAATAACAGCAATTTGCATACCAAGACAAATACCCAAGTAAGGAATCTTGTTTTCACGAGCCCATTTGGCAGCCATGATCATACCTTCTACACCACGACCACCGAAACCACCAGGTACGAGGATACCATCAGCAGAGCATAAGTTTTGCCATGATTCGTGGTACTTGATAGGATTTGTCTTTAAAGTTTCACTTTCCAAATCAGAGGCTTCAATCCACTTGATTTCCAACTTGCGTCTACATCCCAAACTGGCATGTTCAAGAGCCTTGTAAACGGAAATATAGGAATCGTGCAAATCGGTATATTTACCAACCAAAGCAATCTTGACAGTATCAAACAATCGTTCGTAGCTGGATGTCAATGCGGTCCATTTGTCCCACAATTCTTTACCGACAAGACGACGTTCATCGCTAACCTTAATGTTGTCCAAGTTCAATCGCTTACGGAAGAAATCAACAACACCATTTTCACGCAAAAGAACAGGAACGTGATAAACGGAGGAGACATCACGGACAGCAAGGACTTGTTCGGGAGCAACGTGACAGAACATGGAGATCTTGCCACGGACACCTTCATCAAGAGGAGTAGAAGATCGACAAGCGATCAAATCGGGGCTCAAACCAGCACCACGAAGATCACGAACACTCATTTGAGTAGGCTTAGTCTTTTGTTCACCAACGGAACCGACAACAGGAACCAAAGAGACATGGATCAAACAGAAATTGTCATGACCAACACGGAATTGGAATTGACGCATGGCTTCAACAAAAGGAGCAGATTCAATATCACCCACAGTACCACCCAATTCAATGATACAGACATCAGGTTGTTCTCCAGAGTCATCAATAGGCATGGCAGCAACACGTTCAACCCAATTTTGAATAGCATCAGTAACATGGGGAACTACTTGAACAGTCTTACCCAAATAATCACCACGACGTTCCTTTTCAATAACTTCACTGTAGATTTTACCAGTTGTAATGTTGTTGATACGACTCAATTCAACATCAAGAAAACGTTCATAGTTGCCCAAATCCAAATCGACTTCACCACCATCATTCAAGACAAATACTTCACCTAAAGATATAATGATATATCATTGATATGTGTTGTGAGTTTTTTTTTGTCACAATACACATAAAATGTATCACCAAATATACTCAAATAGGAAATAATACTAATAATAATAAAAAAACTAACCATGATCAAGAGGACTCATGAGACCAGCATCAATGTTCAAGTAAGGATCAATCTTGATTGCAGTAACTCTCAAACCCAAACTCTTGAGCAAAGTACCAGTACTCGAAGCAATAACACCTTTGCCAATTCCCGAGATAACACCTCCCGACACAACAATGTATTTAGTCATGATTTATATAAATAAAGGTTTTTAATTAAAAAAAAATAGAAAAGGGGGGAATAAAGGTGCCTTGGTGGAAGCAAGGAAAGAATTCTACAACTGGTTGCCAAAGCTTCAAATTTAAAAGAAAAAAAAAAGTTCGGAAGTGGAAGGTGACTTGTTATTCCTTCGATTCATTGATGCAAATTCATTAGTTTGGAGGCTTATATACTTTATTGCAATTGGTTGAATTTGTGAGAAAAAAAAGAAGGACCCTGAAATTTTAACATTAACATTCCGAGGAATATGTCAAAAAAAAAAAAAGAAAGGCAAAATAATACAATACATGTACTCAATTGTTTGATAAGGGTTGATCCTATATTTCCTTTCTTCTTATTATGGAAAGGTATCACATGAAATCTAATACAAACAATGATTAATGCGTGTTGATCTTGATCGCATACTACTCGTGTTCCACTATAATTATACGCTACGTATATTTTTTTTCGTAGAATTGTTTACCATGTTGCCAATCAAGATTACCTGTTGTGAAAAGGTATATCATACAAGGGAGAGTCCAGACATGGATTGTTGGTATGCTGAAGAGTGTTCTTAACGGTGGTGCTGTTCGTTTGAGCAAGGCTGTATTCAATCTTTTTTTGAAACTTTTCATGCGTTATTATTCTCTAAGATGGCAACCAGTTGACACCATGCTATATATCCACTCACTTTTTTTAAACTTTCCATTATAGTTGAAAGTATACTCATCAAAACTAGATCTATTACGATTTTGGATAAATGTTCTTAAAACTTGATTGTCAAATATAGCATATACGTATTTAGTGAAAATCAATTTGAATTTTGATCAAGTAATATAATTCTACAACATGTTTGCAAACGGAAAAATATGATCATGGCTTCTTTAAGCGCTTGACTATCTACATACATGCTATATTGATGATATAAGCAGCTCATTTTGTAAATTTATTACATACATTATAAAGCATTAACACATTGTTGTTAAATAACCCGGCGATGTAATAGATATGCCATTTGACTACAATGATACTTATTAATTTATAGAAAAATTTAAGGTTTGTTTAGGATATAAATAGCCTTTCTTGAAGATTCTATATTCTGGAATTCTGGTTGTTGATCGTATCTGTTGCTTTGATGTGTACGTGTTTTCTTCTTTCCCATCTGTTTGTTGTTAGTATCATTATTGAGTAATGATAGTGTAAGCTGTTAACGTTACACTAAATAGTATATGCTTTAATGGACATAATATTATTAGTGGATGTAATTCTTGTTATAAGCTACGGTTTTACTTATCATAATTAATACACATTTGCCCATACCAAAAAAAAAAAATCCCGATGATTTTTTTTTTGTTGTTGTTGTTACTTAATTCACTTAAAATTTACTTGTTACACTCGGTAAGGAAGATACTTACTTTTTTTTCGCTTTCTCACTTATCATACTCAGAAAAACAATTTATGTCCCATTTACCGCGATTTCTTTCTTGGATATTGTTTAAATGCAATCTCTAGACCAATATCAAGAATAGGATAATGAAAAAATATCTTTCATCAACTTTCAAACTAATATCATACGAGGAGAATTGCTCAAAATACAAGTCTTGAAGGCATAAAGCTGTGTACTGAAAAGAACCTCCTGCTTGTCCTTGTAACCGCTTTTGTCTTTTTTTTTCGTAGATAAATTATTGCTTAATCTATATCTTTCTTATTGACCTTTCAGAAGCTAATAAAGTAATATATAAAAATGATAGATACATAGATACATTCATAATAGTATATAAGTACCTGATTATTATGGGTATTATCATATTTTTAGCTTCTACATATGTGAAAAAAAGCACATAGAAACTTCTCAAGTTACTCCAGAGTATACTGCTACTAATAGTTTTCGTTGAGGGTTAGACAATATTTATTGGTGAGATTATCTATGTGGGAAGAAAAAAAAAGTACACCATAAATATTTATGTTTTTAAGTGCATACTGTAAGAATAAGATAATATAGAAGACAGAACAATATAACAAATAGTTATATATATTGCCAAGCATTTCTTAGACAAATTATTAGTATAAATATAAGCAGTTTATTAAATAAAATAAAGAACAATTGATTTGATATAAAGTACTCTCAATTCCCGTTTGGTTTATTCTATTTATATATTATTCATAACATTACACATACGTAACACGCTAATCGTTTTAAAATCCATCAATCTCTTAAATCGTCTGTGAAACGGAAAACAGACAATCTCAGATCTTATTAGAACAAAAATCAGTACGTACCTACAGCTTTTTTAATGATACATAATAGTAATAATAAATGATAAATAAATACTGTGGTATATTTATTCTAAATGAATAATAATAATGGTAATCAGAAATTGAAGAATAAGTACAAAATGAGTGGAAAAGGAGTTACTACTAATGATATGAACAAAGATAAAAAACAAGAAAAATAATTTGTATCCTGTGTACCATAGTGTGCTATAAAATCTTGAATTCCCTTTTCCCTTGTACTATGTTTGGATCAGAAAGTTCATATAGAAGAGCAAGAACGCAGATACCAATAGATTTATAATATTCTTCATTCTTTTTTACGACCACAGGCATTGCAATGGAATCTTCACATATTTCAAATTGTATATCTCCAAGAATCTCACAATCTGTGCAATTCTCTGTTAATGACAAATATCCACCTATAACCTGGGATGATGATGATGATGATGATGATGATGATGATGATGATGATGATGATGATGATGATGATGATGGTGAAACATTGGTTGTCCAATATTGTCCTTCCCTTTCCACAGGCAAAATATGTGTTGCCTTTATCTGATATTCTCCAATAAATGCATGATGAGTGCTTGTTGTTTCTTCAGTTTCCGTGGCAATAAACGGAATTGACTTTTTAGAACTATCAATGAATAAGTAACGGATTACTCCCTGTAACCAAGTAGGTGCGAGTGGATATCTGAATCTCGAATGAAATGAAGGTCTTTTTTGTTGTTTTATTTTGGAAGAACCGGGTTTATTTTTAATTGAGATCGGTATAGATGTACTTTTTATGTGGATACATCTCTCTTTAATAAGAATATCTTCCGCGTGAAATGGTTTCTTGAAACCAATCGCCGGTATATGTTCACCAAACACACCTGTCCAAGACGGGAGATTATATTTTGTTATTGGCACACCGGGTTCAAAATTGGTGTAAATACCGCCGGTAGTACTACGTAAGTAATTTTCTGAAAGGTCTTGATTAGGATAGGGTTGTGTAATATCTTGATAGTGCAGATATGCGCCAAAACACAATATTGAAATATCTTCTTCTGCTAAGCATCCATAAAAGTGAGGCATCCATTTTATTGGGGGTTCGTTATACGTCATAATGCTGAGCTTTTTTCTCACTTGTGGAAAAATATAGGAAAGTACATCAACACGGTACCGGTCTCTGGTAGGCTGACGTATGTGTGAATGAAACAGAAAGGTGCTGACACACCATTTATTTTTATGACAAAGAGTATACAAGAATGGATTTGCTCTTGTACGAACCGCTTTCCCCTTAGAAATCACGTCAGACCACATATGTACATCCTTCCCGACAAAAAGAATCTTTTTAGATATATAGGCCTCCTCCAGAGTCCACATGCATTTTCCCCAACTAGAAGAGGATATAGCGTCAATATTAGCCATTTTGACATCGGTAACACCGCTTTCCCTAGGAGTATAACAAAGCTCTGGTATAAGTACCACCGTAAAACTTGCATTTTTAAAAACTTTGTTCATTTGACTTATTTCGTATTGGCGCTCCTCATTATTGTCTGCAGTGATGCATGCTTGATCGTAAAATATGTACTTGATACCAAAGTCCTTGCATATTTGTTGGATTATAGTCTTGAATTTGACAAGCTTAAAGGAGATTTTGTATTGAGAATTTTTCCTGTATAGTATATGTTTACCTTTATCAATTCTCTTGATTTCCGAGGTTGTTTTGTTCCATTTGGGTTCACCACAATGATCCCAAGAGTATGATAAAGCACAGTATCCTTCATCCACTTTATTACCAGGCACCACCTCCATATCGGAAACGCGAATAACCTTTGAAGGCATAAATGTAGGTTTAGGCAGCTTGTTTTTATTTTTAAATTTGTGAGAACTATCAGAAACCTTATTTCTAGGTTCTTGAAGTAGTCCAAATTGATTGATAATTTCCTGTTGCTCAGACTTGTATTCTGTGTAAGGCATTATGTTTTCTGTCTATGCGTATGTAAACGACCAGTCATAAGTATATTATATTTTATTTCAAACATGTCGTATAGAGATAAAATAATAGTTAAATTATAAAGACACAACTTACAATGAGGAGAGCTGAATATATAAAAAGGTGTTAAAAAGCGATGGAAAATGTAAAAAAAAAAATATACAGAGAAAAAAGAAAGGAAGCTTTGTAATTCTTTTAATAATCAAAGATATAGTAGTTTGTTTTAGGCTGCGCCCGGGCCCGTCCAATGATAAAGTTACGTTATAATAACTACAAAAGTAAGCACTGGTTTTTTTTTTTGAAAAAGAAACACACAAACAAAAAATTTGAAATGTGCGTCCCGGAGCAACAGGTTTTATATAACACTTGTTACTTTCAATGGAATACGTTTGACTATTTTTTTGACAATTGGAAACCTTTTTGTTCATGTTCATAACCTCACTGTCTTTTACGGGGGTAGTTTATTCGAGTAGTTAAACACAATATCTTAAACTGTATTTTTTATCTATTGATACTACTATTTTTTCCTGTAAAGGGAAGTTAACTCCAGCAATTAAAGACGAATATAGCTATAGTTCATTCATTCAGAATGTTTATTAGAAAACGAGAAGTTTTAATAGAATAAAAAAAAGTTAAATATAGATATTGGAAAAGGATATTTTAATATGCATTTGTATTTTTTATTGTTTGCCGGGTAAATCTTATCTTTTCATTTCCAAAGCTTGATTTTTCTAATTAGAGTAAGAAATAAAAACAGATGGGGTCAAATACTTAAAGATTTTGTTATATTTTTTTTTAGAAACTGGAATAAAGTTATATTTGTGATGAGACTGGGCCACTTAAATGATGTAGATGATTGATATTGAAAAGGTTACTATAGCTTACTAGTCTGAAGTAAATTGGGCTTAGCCTCCCGTTTCTTTTTTTTTACTTGTTTTAAGTTGACAGGCCGACAGACATTGTTGTGTAATTTTATTTCTTTTTAGAATCTAGGTCTGTTCACCCTCTGCATTTTCTTATTCTATCTAAGGATACAATAATCTTTATACTAATCTTCCTTCTTTAGTTCACAACCCCGAGAAGTTAAAAACTAATAAATAGAGCTCTTATGGATTGACAGTCAATGTCGACTTTTCAACTATGGGCTAAATATACAACGACGTGTACGTACTAGTATTCACGATCGATTTATTATTTACTTCTTGTGAAGCATCTATGTCATGGCAAACTAGTGTTCTCAAAATTTGTAAATTTATATTATATAAAATAGAGAGTAATTCGAGGCGTTGTATTTTTATGCACATGTGTGTTGTTAGTATTATTATTATACTGTTTATTGGTCTACAATAGAAACCAGACAAATATGATAGAGTACTATATGTATGTTTATTTACATTTGCCATGTGATAATCATCACACTACTAAAACAAAAATCAAAACAAAACAAAAGCAGAATTACTCTTATATTGTCCCTTATTTTAAAGTCCACTCTTTTTCTTTTTTATAAAATTATTACGTTGAAACGTAAAAGACAAGACTTTTTCAACCATATACTCAACTCTTTCACCACTGTGATCTTAAACTTGGAGCGAAGTGAAGTGCTTAAGTTAAAATGAGGGCAATATAAAGATTTTGTACTCCTCGTCTCGCTTTTTTTTTCTCAACTGCTGTCAGCATGAACAAAAAACGCTTGCCTGCTGATAAAGAGTCCAGATAATTGGAATCTCTCTGCAGTATTGCAAGAACTTGAATTTGATAAGTTAAGCGGAACACACCGTACCCATCTAAAATCCTTACGAAAGTTATTGATGGAGGTCTAGACCAGTGGTAATCAGCAACAGAAACGGGGGCTACGAGCAATTCGGGCGTAAGCTATTTGATTCGAGTTTATTTTTTCATATTATATTTGTATTTGTATTTTTGTTATATATATTACCTTATTAGGTAGCATGTCCGTGCTTAACGGACATTACCACCGATAACAACAATATCGCAAATACAACCTCTAATATTGGAAGATGAAGCGAATGAAGCGAATGAAGCGAATTCAAGTGAAGCCCATGGCATAACATTCCACGTGCGTGACAGCACTATTATGACAGATCCTGTGACAATTAATATGGATAATTCAAGTCGAGAAATGCAACAAGGTATGTTTTCTTGGACCCAATTACTTTTAATTAATCTTATTGTTTATATACTAAAAAAATGAATAAACTCTGTTGGGACCATCTTTATCAACAGCAGCATCCTCAAAGCACAAAAACATCAACAATCAAGTGTTGAAAATGATCAAAGTGGTCAAGAAACCTGGGAATCAGCAAACCCACACCCAAAAAGATTTTTACATCACCACGGCTAAAATGACTAGTAGAAATGAATGGATTTCCATGAATCTGCATGATCACTATTGACATGAAATTCTATGAAATGTGTCAGTTCATGGAGATCCATAGATCTATGCAAAGTCATAGATATTCAGTCATATCCATTACCTATTTATAAGCAGGTTCATTCCTAGTTTCTAAATGATATATATTTTACTTTATGAGCATATACATTATACTGCAGATATAACATGGTTGAGACCACTTCTACTATATTATGATAGGCACTTTGAATGATAAAATTTTCTTTTTGTGGGTCATTAACTATGTGAGAAATGAGAAAAGTAGTAAAAGAAGTGCGTGGGAATACTACTTCTCCTCAAACGGTCATGGGTTCACGAAGTATAAGTATGCAATTTCATAGATTATCACTCATATTTACAAAGCATGCATTTTCATTCATATTCATAGGTATTTTTTCATAGATATTTGTTCAGTTTTATGCAAATTCATATATCATTCAGAGCCATACATTGTCACTCAGATTCATTAATTTTTGTAATAGAGATTCATGGATTTATTTTTATGAAGATGAATAATTGTCTTTTTTCATGCATATTAATAGAGAAGCATGGCATTTCATAGCCTATAAATTCATATTCATAGAGAATTAGGTAATTGCATGCAATTTTTAGCCGTGGTGACAACACTTTTATCCATCCAATTCATATAGCCTCAATAATTGTATCCCAAGCGATACCAGAATCCTTAACATTGACGTGGGTGAAGAGTATCGGTTCTATCGAAAAAAAATTAATGAAGGCGCCCAAGGCCGCGAGACATTGGGTAATTCGAGAATTTTGTAAGTATCTATATAATGAACAGTAGTTTGGGGTAAAAAAAAATAAAGATTGGCATAGCGGTGCGCTGACTAATAATCATTCGTTCGGATTTCTAAGCAATAGACTTCTTATCTCAAGTAACGAAAGGTGTGTCATGTCTAAGGATTGAGGACTTCGCTAAAAATCACCAGAAAGTCGAAAAAGTCCTTATAAAATCCAAGTCACTAAATTGTTTTGGGGAGGTAAAAAGAAAAAAAATCACCAACTCCTTTTTGAAAAGAAAAATCAAAGTCGTCAAGACAAAAAGTATATTTTTAAAAATACATTTTTAACAAACTGGTTTAGAGCATCTTATTTTGATACTCTCAAGCATCAAGGAAAGAAAAAGAATATATAACAAGAAAACAAAGACGAAAAAAAATATAGGTTACATATAAAAAAACAATTGGTGACTTGATTTTATAAGGACTTTCTGGTAATTTTTAGCTACGCCGAAGGATTCTCGTAAGAACCGAAGAACCGGGACCGAACCGAAAATAGTCAAGACAATTCTTTCGAAGGGACCGACCGGAACCGATTCTGTTCTAAATAAAGAGAACCAAAAGAATCAAATCGTGAAGATCCCTTGACTTGTCGTCAATAGAGGATCACAAGATGATTTTCAACTCATTTAAGAAGACGGACCGTCTTAAACACGTGGATTTGGAGTTTGATAACGCCTGTAAAATGATCACAAGTATATATAATGATGATGGTGATTATATAGAAATGGGAAGAGTACTCCCAAAGATGAAAGCGTTACAAGATGAAACGTATTTGGCAGGTGTTCAAGTATTGTCAGCGATGATTAATATGGTTGTACAATGGAATGAGAGTACTGTGCTGAAGGAGGAGGATTTGGGCATAAAGACTCTGGACTATTTCTTACATGCCGCCTTTTGCCGTATTAAAAATACTGAATCATCATGGTAAATATAAAGGATGATAAGGTGTACATAATATTGTTTCAAAGAGTATTAACCAGTAAAAATAAATAATGGTTTTGCCTCTATAGGAATACCTACACACTCAAGCCATCACCCTCATCTCCAAATTATCAAACATTTTTACCATATTCTACGCTTTATAACTCCAAGCTATCCTCCATAAGAAACTATGAATTTACTGTAGTTGAAATAAAGGCCAAGGGTTCAAACACAGATGAATCTGACATGGTGCGAATAGGCAAAGAGCTTAAAATATGTATTGACAAATTAGCAACTGCGGGCGTGACTGACCCAGTAGCAGTTGGTATTATAGTAAGGGGTATGCACGTATTTGTTAACTGTGGGTAGTGCGATGGGAGAATGTAAAACGTATCTAGTCTCGATATTTACTATTTGTTATAATAGAATCAAGGATTCAATTTTTTAAAATGTTGTTGGATGGCCCTGGTGCGTACGCTATGGTAGAACTTGGAAACATGAATCTTCCTCGGTCGCCATCTGATACCCCGTTATTACCTTCTTTGATAGAGCGTTTCTGCCAAGTGCTATAGACTAGTCCTGTCTATAGCACTAGAGAAAGTAATTCATTCTTCATTTTTTCACCTCAGTAGTTCTCTTACTGCTGAGGTGGCTTCTGTAACCCACGTAACCGTGGGTTCCGATACTGGAGTCTACTTTTTATTAAGTCGGTAATACCAACTGAAGGTAATGATTTTATTAGCGATAAATTACCTTCATCAGTGCACACACACACACACACGCACACACACACACACACACACACACACACACACATATATATATATATACTAATTGAACAACTTATATACTAGAATTTTGCAGAGGATAATGTAAAAAAACTATACGAAGCACACAGACAAAGAAGACACTCCAGAAACACTGATAGCTATCAGAAACAATGGCTGCGACAAACATGTCAAACGCCGATTATACAAGAAGTGGGATCAAAGAAGAAGTGTAGAAGACGATAGTAATTGATATTATTCTCTTTGTCGGTGGTAATATGGCGCAATAAAGCCCGAAGGAGATCTGTCCCTCGGGCTTGGTAAATGTCATATTACCACTGATGGCGAAGATAACTAATACTTATTAGCCTATTACTATTCCTTTGCATAAATGCACACACACGCACACACACATAAAAACAAACAAACAAACAGTATTCTTCAACCATTAAACAGTACACTTTTTTAAAATTAAATAAATAAATAAGTATATTTAATGTACAAAACAATGTTGTTTACATGTCCCCTTTAATTACACGAAACTGGTTTTGATGTAATCTTTTTTTTTTATCTTTCTTGATTGAATGTGTCTGCAGTAATGGATAGCAAGACACTTTTGACTTCGGTTCTTTTCGAATCACCATACCTTTGCATCGAATCACCTGTACCATCTCACATATCCTGATAACACATCCTCATAAATTTTATTTTATTCTTCTATTCTCTTACATATATAGCGTGGGAATCTCATTGAACAAAATATATAAAACACTATTTTCTTCAAAATCCATATTACGTTGTAGACTTGTACACATACCCGTATCCATTTTTTTCTTCGAATGGGACGTTCTTGCAGTATACTAATACTTTTTATGCTACTGTTTTTCAATGGTGAATGACAAGGTGTATCCGTGATAAATAATCTTAAGAGGAACAATGAGATAATAATCTCAAAGAAAAGAGATATAACGAGTTTGGCCAAAACTATCCTATATATATTATAAAAATAAATATTATTGTTGCTTAGTATATTAATGGAGTTGATATGTTAATAGAGTAGTAGTAGCAGTGGTATGTAGTATAAAAATAGAATGCATTAGGATGAACGGAGCTCACAAAATCAGAAAAGCAGGCAATGGTTGCTATCTATTTGTTGGTATGATGGCAATAAAAGCCATTTATTTTTATCAAGTGCGAGCCAACATAAAGGGAATCATTGATAGCTTTTGGAGATCTATATTATTTTTTATATAATACGTACTCTTTTTCCACATGTACAATGAACATGTTCTATTTTTTATTTCCAAAGAAGATATTTACTTGGACATAAAAAAAAAGGTTTTGTCGTACACAAAACTGTAATCTTTTATTTTTATATATATTACTCTATTACAAAATCATTTTGTTTTTCAATATTTCTTTCCATTGGAAAAAAAAAGTATTTATCTATTATACATAAACCAATGGATTTGTATAATTCATTTTGGCTATCGTTTCTTTTGCAAACAACTGGCATTCCAGTAATATCTACCTCAGGTCCCATTTCATAGCGAATTCCTGAAAGAATGATACATTCATTACAATCTTCTTCTGTCAATGACAAATATGCACCTATATGTGTTGGTGATGATAATGTGTTACCCCAAAGTCTGTCGCCTTCCATTTTTGCAGGAAGAATATGTGTTATTTTTATTCCGTATGCTGTTGTTGTTACTGCCATTGGAGATGATGAATCGAAGGTCTCTATATCTTCTTCTTTATTTCTTGTTCGTGTTGGCGGCGATGATGTGGTAATAAATGTTAAAGAATCATCTGTCTCATCTTCTGTCCGTATATATAACATCTCTCGAGAATGTTCCATCCATATAGGTTGATCAGGTAATTCATAGTAGTTTGATGATAAGGTGTCTGTTGTCATATGATCCTTGAGTGGCACTTTTATTGACACTTTTATTGAAGCACAATTTTTAATCTGTAGCTGTCGGGGATTTGCGTCATCGATAACAACTTTGTAATTTTTTTTCGCGCAGTGTTCTGTGCTGTTGGTGTAGGTGGTGTTATTATTAAGTTCCGTACTTGAGGAGTTTATTGATTCTTTTTCTCTTCTACTTTTGATACTATCGTTATCAAATTTTTGTGGTACATGAACACCCTCTATTCCTGTCCATGATGGTAGATCCAAGCTCTTTTCTTCGTATTGCATCCTATTATCCTTTTCATCTAGTGGTAAACCAAACTTCAGTATTGTTAAATCATTTTTGGCCAAAATTCGATAAAATTGGAGAGCAGTCTTGGCTGTACTAATAGTATCTTGAGGATCACAGTTAAAAAAGTCAAATTGTTTCTTGGCATTATCTCCTAGCAAAAAGATCTTAGGAAACATATTGGCAAGGGCACGGAATCGATCAAGTTCCCTCATGCTTTTTCGCGTACGAGCATGAAATAGAGTGGTGCTTGCCGCCCATTTGAGCGATTTATCTGAAACACTGTATAGAAAAGGACCGGCCTTCGTTCTTGCTGCCGAGGGATTAGATGTAGTATTAGACCACAAATGCACATTACGACCTACAAAAAGCATTTGTTTGGACATATAAGCCTCTTCCAATGTCCACACGCGCTTGCACCATTTTGATTTGGATATAACATCGAGACTGATGACTTTTGGACCATTACTATTCTTTGGGTTTTTATATTCTAGTTCAGGTATAAGCACGAGTGTGTATTCAGCTTGTTTATAAATACAATGTAGTTGTTGTAATTCGCGTTGTTTTTCAGGACCGTCTTCTTGATTAATACACAGTTGATCGACCCATATATATTTAATTCCAAACTGTTTACCAATTCTTTGGATAAGCTCTTTAAATGAAATATTTTCTGTCGTCGTCGTCAAAGTGCCTTCTTGATCTTTCGTCTCTTTAATCCATTGATGTGTAACTAGTTTACTTCCTCTATTATCCCCTTTATCAATCTTCAAAAGATCTCCTGCCTGCTCCCAAGTATAGGATAAAGCATGGTACGGTTCATTTTTAACACTGGAACCTTTAACTTTTGCCATATTTTCAACACAGATCAAATAGGTTGGCGTGTAGGGTTTATTATCGTCGTTAATATGATTTATTTGAGAAGTTGTATTCTTTGAAGAGTTATACTTTATCATAGGTGGACCAAGTAATCCAACAGCATGTTTAGCTTTCCAGCGTGTTGTTTCATAAATGATAGGTTCAGTAATAGTCATTTCTATTCAAAAGTTATTAAATACAGTTGTTACTAAACTTGTTGCTAGGGGAGCAGCCATTAGTAAAAATTCTATTAAAAATACCTGCCACAAACAAATTATATATGCGGGATGGATTCCGTTGTTGTTTCAATTTAAAAAAAGAAAGAAAGCCTAACTCTGTGAAAACTATTTGCATTTAACAATTTCTCATTCCGTTCCCCCTATATTTTTTTGTGTAAGGTATCATCATCCGACGACACTTTCTACTTTTGGAAAATTATTAATAGGTAAATAAAATTAACTCTCAACCTTCTTTACAAAAGAAAGTAACTTACCCGAATCGCTTACGTGTCATACATACATATACTGGATTTTTAGACTGCTTTTGCGCATTGTAATTATTTCTTTTGCGCACTTGGAATTTTAATTTTGCGTACTCCCATTAATTTTTTTGCACACCCTAATGTTATTTTTGCGCATTAACTTTTTTTTTCTTTTACAAATAAACTTCCTTACAATGCTCACCTATTTCAGAAAATATATTATAATACATAGTTATTTCTTAATAATTTTAATATTCAATGCCGTTAATAGATATATTCGAGAACATTATCATTATTGATTTTCGAAATAGTTTTATATGCGCAAAATAAAACTAGGGTGCTCAAAAAAATTTAATGAAGTACGCAAAGATAAAATTGCAAGTGCGCAAAAAATATAATTACAATGCGCAAAAGCAGTCTAAAAATCCAGTATACATACATGTTACTTCTTTATTAAGATCGCCTTTCGTTGAAGAACATAAATTAAAAGCGCCTATATATTACACAACAATTGAGAACCAATCAAAATTAATTATTGAGCAGAGCGTTATCGTATTAAAGATACCATATGAATTAAATAATTTTTATAGTCTATCAACTTTCTTGCAGCCTTATTTCAAACAAAATAATAAACTATTAACAACTATTATGTTTAAAACTTGTGATTGTTGAGATTCCAATAAGGACAAAGAGTGAAGGGTTACTTTTGCAAACAAGTCTCAATTATTATTTTTTGCTACTTAGATTTAATCCTGTAACACAGAATAGAATGTTCTTCGAGTTCAGTCAACTGGTAATCCGAATTTATCAGTAACGATGTAAAATCAACTACGTAAAAGAATGGATGACAATACGTAGATAATTTTTCATATATATTTTTAGATGCTTGTATTGGTATGTTTGGGTAAGATAAAGACAAAGGATGTATATATTTGATGATACGTAATAATGATAATAATTGTTTTTTGTGCAACATAAGTATAAGTATCACGTTCTTCTGTTGCAATAAATTGATTGTTCAATACATTTTTTAATTAAAATGATTGAAGGTGAAAATATTGATCTTATTTGATCAATAATCTCTTGTGCCAAGTGAACATGTGTTAAGCTATTCTTGATTTTATAATATCAACCTCTTCCTGCCTCGCTTCGCTCGGCTAAATGAGCCCCTTCGCTTCGCTCCGGGTCATTTAACGGCATACGGTTTCGCTGCGCATTCGCTGTGGAAAAAATGCTGTATCAGAGGTCGTAGAAAAAAAATACTGCTGTATCTGAGGCTGTAGAAACAAAATGCTTTATATGAAGTCATGGAAACAAATGCTTTATATTGAGGTTGTAGAAACAAATACTTTATATATGAGTTTGTGGAAAAGAAATAATCTACTTTGGAAGAGGAAATAACTTTTTTTTCTCTTTTTTTTAACATTTTACTTATTGTAGTTTACCACTAAATTTAACTATAATAACCTGATCTACTATTTATACGCCAAATAATGTTAAACTGTCAATTCTTTTATTGTATAATATATATTATTACGTATTGGGAGAGCGTATTGGGAGAGAAAAGAGAAAATATACGAAAGAAGAAACAAAAAATATACGACAGTGAATCAGTGAACAAAAAGTCTAAGTAGTTGTAGTTGTAGTTTGTTCAGCTCATGCTGTTGGTGGTGGTGTTAATAGTATCTCATAATATACAATGTTGACGGTAGATGGTGCTGTGGTAGTAAATAATAACAGATTGGTAGCAATGTATATATTATTTGGATTTTTTGCTCTGGACAGAGCAACATAGAGTTGGCCATGTGCAAGTATACCTTATTGCAGGCAAATACCGACGTGCTGAAAGATTCGATCCTGTGTCTTATGTATAGTCATTTAAAATATTGGTCGAACAAAGACAGCAGCAATAATTTAGGTAAAGTCATCGGTTTATGTTTTCAAATTCAATCCTACGACGAACATTTCTTTTATTTATTCAAGTGATAGTTATAGAGTGTAACGCGTCGATGAGTAGTGGAGTCCCATCGGCACTGAAACGTTTGTTGTATATAACTGTTTATAGTTAATTCATTGAATAGTAGTAATAGTAATTAATAAGATGGCTTGAATCGATCACTTTGTTCAGAAAAATTCTATTTCCATTAATTCACTATTTTTTGTTTAGTTAAAGTGCATTTGACTGAAGGCTACCCGTTGAGAACTCGTTAGTAATAGTATATATTTAAGTTGTTAAAAAAAGTAGCAATGCCTTTTTTGTCTTGTACGTAGCTCTTGACACGATTTCATTTTTAATAGAAGTTGATGACATCTTCCTGTCTCACTTTGCAGTTACGCATAATACATGCTAAAATAGAATTTTGTGCCAAAATGTGTAAATCAGTCTGTGATATATTTGATATATTAAACAATAATGTCTTTTAAAATCGAAGAATATGTAGTTAGAAAAAGAACTGGAGATATGGAAAGAAAAATGTTGATTACATGGATCATCAAGAGTACCTACGTAATGTATCAGCAGTTACCCCCACATAACATACCTAGTACACTGTTCCAAAAAGCAATAACACTAATACAATTTACAACAATTTCGGATCGAGTGCCTTTACTAACAACAGTAATTAGCTGTCAAGATAATCAGTAAACAGCAAATTTTTAATTATAGCAAATGTTACTTTTTTTGTCGGGGTTTTATGAATTACCAAAAACGTTAAATTCGTAAGGACCATTCGTCTTTTAATAGTAGACTAGCGTTTGCCTGCCTCGCTTCGCTTCGGGTCATTCAACGGAAAACACGTCGCAAGGGGGGTAAACCCCCCTTGACCCCCCAAAAAGGCGCTTCGCGCCTGGTAGCGACAATCCCCAAGGCTGTATAATTGTTTTGTGGATCCAGGCAAATAAAGAAATAAAGTGTGATAGTATAGCAATAAGATGTCTTTACAATTGAATAATGTCATTTTATTAAACGAAAAGCAAAAAAATTAAATAATAATGCTATGACTGTATACTTTACTACTGTGGTAATAATATGGTGAGAATTACGTACTTTAGTTTTGTAATAATTACTGTCTTTGATAGATAAAAAAATTAAAAGGGAGTGGGTTATTATTTATCGATCAGAGAGTATAATATTATTTACTGACACATTAACAGGTTGTTCAAGAAATTTCTGAAATTTAATAAAAAAGGAACAAAATATATAAAAGTTAATAAAAGCAGGGTTGATCTTATCGAATTTTCACAAAAGTACATAAGGTTATTGTTGAAAGAAACATTAAAAATATAGTTTAAAATAAATGGAGTCAATGTGTAAAAAGTCATTATGACAATGAAGGAGAAAATGGAAGAGAAGAGAGAGACTATTTCATGATAGCCGACATTCTTTGTAATAAGGCGATAAGCTTGCCTATCCTAATTAGCGATTATAAACAAATTTCTGTAATCTGTAACGCATCAAAAGGCAATGTATAGCTGATCATGCGAAAACATTTAATCAGGAAGATATACATAAACATGTGTTAATGGTTAACCTTACGATTAGTTTATACTAACAGAAAGCAAGTTAAGTGGAAATTATTCTCGAGATCCTTCACGCGGTAACCCAGAAGATTGCGAAGAGCTGATAAGCTTAATTCGTGGTAGATGGACACGATTTCCAGTATAAATTCCACCTGTCTCGGCTAGTATGAAGTGTGAATCCAGTTTCTTGAAAATTAATTTTGTTTTGTTACAAAGACCTTCTGCAGGATTCAAGAATAACAGGCTAGTTAAATTTTGGTTAAAAACAATGGGGTGGAAATTCTATCAAATTGCGGCTATGCTGGATAAATAACTTGTAATAATTATTTAATATAACAGAAACGTAGCAAATTAACTTGTAAATATTTGCATTAATTACGGAAGCTGTCTTTTCTTTTTAGCAGATATGTGTGTTAGCTACGAAAATAGACATTGTGGTTAAAATCTCGGCAGAAATTTGATTGGTATATCCTTCTCTAGGATTTGTATATGCACTCAAATATTCACGACATTTAACCTGGAAATAAGACATTGGCGGCACCATTTAAAAAAACGACCATAGCAGTTTTTGCTTAAAGTATTGTTCTTCGGCAAAATATTGTAGATTAACTGTTATATTGCTATTCCTTTAAATTTGAGTTTGTTTTATCCTCTCATATAGCAATGTTGCCGATCAAGAACAAAATATAGTCCGAAGCTACGGAGTGAAACTTATTACGGATCCGATGTCCAATGATGATATAGAATATCATAGTTGTGGAAAAGACCTTTTACTATGATAAAAAAACTACAAATATGGATGTGGAGAGACACATATAATAGATTTTTGCAAAAAAATAAAAACATAATCAAAGACAAACATTGCCTTTCGATTGATGGTAAAATCATTACAATTTCCATAGCAGCAATAGGTCGAAACAAAAACCCTTTCCGCAGACAACTTTTTTATATTAATTTCCAGCAACCAATGTTTTTATATCGGAATAGCTGACAATTATCTTTAAAATACAGTGAGCAAATGAAAAGCAAAAAAATAGGAATTTAAAGGCAGACTATCTTACAAAAAAGGAAATTTTAACGTTCAACTATCTTAATATACTAGTTTTTGGATTTGGATTTGGATTTGGATATATAAGATATATTAGATATATTACCTTCTTCATAAAAATACCAATATTTCCTAAAGCCATTTCTCTTGCTGCTTCTGCTTCAAAATATTTTTTTGTATGTACTAAATAAGATCGTTCAAATTCTTCAATATATAATTGTAATGGTTGATCTGTAAATGCATTGGCTTGAACTAATGATGTTACAACTATTTTTATAGTACGGTTAGATGCTTCATTTCCATCTCCATCTCTTATCATTTCAAATACTTGATAAAATAATCGATTTTGATATCTATCACGAATTGTAAATAAGATATTGCTTTCCATAATGATAATGTCAACTAAACAAAAAAAAAGCATTAATATGTTAATATATCAATTTCAAATTCATTGTAAGAAATAAAATAAAATAAAAATATTACCGCTTGAACATTTTGTTTTCTATATTTTCCATCAATAACAGTAGTGAGGGATTTATTCGACTTACCGACTCTGGGGAAACTTACGACAATATAAAAGACTAAGTTAAAAAAAATCAAGTCTTTCCAACATTGCATAATTATACAGTACAGATTGTTCCTCTCTTCAAAAGCTATCCGTTCCATTATACATGGGAATGACTACGGGCGCGCCAAAAATTGATAGTCAGACGAGGGGCGCGCCAATTCTGAGCCGGCACTTTAGTAACATGGCGCGCCCTTCGTCTGTTTTACTTTGCTTCCTCTTGTTCAAGTTTGCTATATGAAACATATCTTATTCAAACTGAATTTTCTCTACTTTAAATAAAAGAATTACGAATAAAAATATGACAGTCCGGTTGAATCATCATCATTCTTCAGTTGAATACTTTTTGATAATAAAAATATCAAGCCATTTGAAAAACTATCAAAGATATACATATTAATTTCTTTTTAATCTATTATATCCAATGGGTCAAATTAAATTAAGAATTAATTCATATAAAGTAAAAAATCATATTCAATTTTTATTTTTACCTTCAAAGGTTTTAGTAATAACATATTGAAATATTTATGCAATGGAAATATTGTACAAATATTAATAATAGAAGGTGTTGTACATATTAATATAAGCTTGCTATTATGGGATCCATGGACCAGCAGGATTCTTTAACATAGGTTCATTACAAAAAACAATAACATTTGAAGACTATGCCGCTATCTTTCATACAAAGTGTTCTTGTTCTTGACTCATTCAACAAGACTACACCAATATTTCATATGAGGATGCAATAGAATTCTTGTTTAAGAATCAAAATCTTGACTCTAGAGTTTACGATCAGCCACAAGACGAAAATTATACCTTTAAAAGAGATTTCTAGAAGCTATTGTTATTCATATTTAATATGATTGATTTGATTTTTTTTTATCGCTTTGTATTATTATGTATATTTATGTCATCTTTTTTTTTCGTTATACTACGTATGACCCAATTTCTTTCTTCTTCCCTATTTATATGGTACTCTCTTATTTGGTAATTTATATTATACAGATTATTCCTTTATCCTACGTAATAAATGTTGATACGTGATCTTTTTTTAAGCTGTTCCTATAGCCCACCCATTCTTCTATATTATAATTCATATGTCCTTTTCTTATAATTTCGTTTATTTATAGCACAAGCATTATATAGTACGTATTATAGTTATATGCCTACAATTGGTGCCATTTTTGATCTATGTCATACTGCTTCGCTCCTTTGCTATTGGCTTCTTTGTATAGTTACAGAAGTATACGTATTGCATTCTTTTATAACTTTTTGCTTCAGTGATTTTTGAGTATATTTTATGGCGTAGAAATAGAAAGAAACTCTATGTTTAATTGGCACAATACGTTAAATATATTGTTAATAAATATTGTAGAGACTGTGAATATTTTGAATAAGTGAAGAAAAAGGGTAGATGAAGGGTAGACGAAGGGCGCGCCATGTTACTAAGATGCCTGTTCAAAATTGGCGCGCCCCTCGTCTGACTATCAACTTTTGGCGCGCCCGTAGTCATCCCCTTATACATTTGGGGGTTCTTGGAAGTGGTACCAACAATAATCTGTTTATACACTACCCGATGGATACCCATTCCACATTTATGATTCATTACGAAAGAGGTTCTTCGGGGTTCATTGTGGCATATGATAGAGGCCTGACTATTCAACATGCGGAATAGATAGTGAAGAATACAAAAGCCATTGACGCCTGTTTTCAATACAGAATAATTTTTCTTCGCCCAAACTGACTTGTAACTAGGTGATAAACATGCAACTGTTTTAAAACTACGCCATAAACACTTTCTTCCTCAATACAAGTTAACTGACTATTTTCAAGTGACCATTCTCTTCGAGGATTAGAGATTTTTCTTTGCTAAACAATTAATACAACGGATCCTCTCTGAACAACAAAACTGTTTTATTTTCCGATTTGTTGTAGGCTGCAAACTTCTCAACCTGTTAATTAGGTGGAAACATTGTTTTTTTTTGGGTATAAATCTTTGTTGAAATATCAGTTACTTGTATGTATATTTATTGAATATTATGGAGGTACTGACAGTAAAGAAGATTAATTGATAATTATGCTCATTCATATTTATTTCTGAAGAGACTACAATAAACGAGAAACTTAATTTGGATGAAATCGCCAGTGAAAACATGAAAACTAGTACATGTAGCCAAATGACTGTTTCAACACATACCGGCAATGCATGTAACATGACAAAATATTGTCTCTTAAAAGCTTTATTTCAGGATTTACTCCACAACCCATACTTGTCATCCACCTGCCAGCACGACATGCAGCTTTTGCGCAATCCTGTTATGTATGTGGGAGGTCTACGCCGCACAAACAATAATGTTTATGGTGCGTAGCTAAACGCTTGGGTAGGGTTATGGGAATTAATTCTATAGCAAGATGATCTCAGGCAGGTCAGCAAAAATATTCCCAACTTTGCTAGGATGGATATGGGGGGGGAATTGACGACCATTCACCCAGGAAGCATAACAAAAGATAAGTATTGGCTGATTTCTCTTTGATCCATGGCTATAATAAAGGTGTGGTTATTAATAATTATCATTAACAATGGTAGGTTGTGTTCTCGGAAACGCTCTCAATTGGTTATCCAAGACTTACTCCACAACCCATACTTGTCATCCACCTGCCAGCACGACATGCAGCTTTTGCGCAATCCTGTTATGTATGTGGGGGGTCTACGCCGCACAAACAAAAATGTTTATGGTGCGTAGCTAAACGCTTGGGTAGGGTTATGGGAATTAATTCTATAGCAAGATGATCTCAGGCAGGTCAGCAAAAATATTCCCAACTTTGCTAGGATGGATATGGGGGGGGGTTGACGACATTCGCCCAGGAAGCAAAACAAAAGATAAGTATTGGCTGATTTCTCTTTAATCCATGGCTATAATAAAGGTGTGGTTATTAACAATTATCATTAACAATGGTAGATCGTGTTCTCGGAAACGCTCTCAATTGGTTATCCAAGACTTACTGCACAACCCATACTTGTCATCCACCTGCCAGCACGACATGCAGCTTTTGTTCAATCCTGTTATGTATATGGGAGGTCTACGCCGCACGATCAAGAAATTTTAAGATGCGTAGCTAAACACTTGAGTAGGATGATGATAATCAACCATATATCAAGTTGATCCCAGGCAGGTCAGCAAAAGTATTTTCAACTTTGCTAGGATGGATATGAGTTTTTTTTTGACGACCATTCGCCCAGGAAGCATAACAAAAGATAATCCTTGATTAGTATGTTATTTTATGCTGTATCCAACCTACAATGGCTTCATAAAGACAGTCATTTATCAGATATACATCAATAATGCTTTGCTGACATTTTGGTATTCCCTATTTGGACAATGCTTATAAGAATACAAAAGTCTGTCTTCTTTAATGGCGATAGCAGCTGCATGGACAGATCATATCTTCAACCCCACAATGTCTAATTTTAAAATCATTATTTATCTTATTATCATAATTCACACAATCATTACAAATCGAAAGACCACTTATGCCCATACACACATATTGATGTATCCCACCGATGATAAGGATTTAATATAAATGAAGAAAAAAATAATTTAATAAACTTAGTTAATTATATTATAGCGATTCCTTGTGGGCTTAACAAGAGCGATAAAAAAATTACTATTAATTGTTGCGCTTGCATGGTGTTTTGAAAGACATATAGAAAATATGTCCAAGTGATATTTTACTGTTTATATCTCTTTTTTTTTTTTTGAACATTTAGGCCTTTATTTATTTTATACATATCACATTGTTGAGCACTTGATTACAAGCTACGTAATAAATAGTTTTAATATAAAATATGTGTGAAAGAACATCAAACGCGTTACCATGCTGCTGATGCATTGAGCTGTTAGAAATAAAGGCAACTTGATGTTATTGATAAGTTATGTAAAGTACATATATTAGATATTAGACCACAATGCTTATTATTGGAACGGGTTGCCGATGTTAATCTTAACAGCGATGACCTGAGGAGTGTAGTTGCTTAATGCGGATTTCTCACATTTTGCAACCAATACATGTTTGCTTATCCATCAAGAGGTTCGGCAGTATTGACACTGTAGTAGTTATCGACCTCTATAGTTACACTTACATATAAAAGAGCCCGGGTTATTGAACTTATGATTTATGTATATTATACACTAAATATAGAAATTAATATCAATTGATGGACAAACTTACAAATTGTACAGGCTCTTAAAAGATTTGAGAGCCTAACAGCAGAAAAGTAAACACATCAGCAGCAAGACCATATAGGATATCATTTTCCTTAGCGATTACACCATCCGTATCCTTGAACTTGGAAATAGCTTTAAATTTACATTTATTGTTGTAGAACGCTAAAGCGACCGGCACTAATGGGTATATATATAATTGCTTTCTTTGCGGTAGGTACAAAACGTGGAAGTCTGCACATTTACACAAAAAGATAGACTAGTCGTAACAGCTGAAAAAACCTCCAGTGGGGGAAAAAGCTATGCTTAGTGTATGGTGCAAACAGAGAAGACGGCCCCTATTACTTGGGTACAGAATAAAAAGAAAAATAACAGTAGAAAAACAACCAAGAGCTCGAAAATAACAACTGCCGAGCCATAGGTTTCTTCATTCATAATGGATATACCTTCAGTAACATCGATGAAAATAAGAAGTAGAATCATTGGTTAATACATACGTTCTATCACTCGTTAAACAACCGTTCTACAATTACATAGCATATTTTTACTCACCCTTTTTTATCTAGCCAATGAAGGTTGCGGGTTCGATAAAGCAACCAGTATTCGCAGCCAAGCTAGCATTTAGCGTCTCCTTTTTACCAATATCAATGTCCAATTACTGGCTTTATACATGTTGTAACGAGTAATTTATCAATAAATAGCCTAAGTATATTTATGTACAGAGAGACAGAAAGAGAAAGAGAAAAAATATATTAGCTTCCTATACTACGCCTCTCCTCTTTCACTATTATTGATGATATATATATATATATATATATATATATATATATTCATGTAACTTTATTTTTGTAACTGTGAGTGAGTGCTAATTAGGTTAGGGCTATCAAAGTACTGTAAATTGATATCTATAAAAAAATGAGAGAATAAAAAATACCTTTAGCATAAGTAAGCAAGAGAAATGAGCATTTTTAAAAGATATACAAGATAAAGTCGTGGGAAACAATATTATGTATACATTGGTATAGGTATTATTGTTTATATTAATGAGATTGTATGTTGTTTTTTTCATCATTTTAAAAAATAAGATGACACGCATAGCAAGGACTCAACACAGACCATGTAGTATGTAGTATTAAGGTACTAAAGTGACCCCACTGGTTACTGTGTGTAGTAAATTTCTATTGAAGCATGTGACATATTACGAGAGTCTCGTGTTTGTTCCACTTTGATTAATTTATAATGGATACCTCCCATTTAACTTATTTGTTTTGTATATTTTAGATTCATGAAGAGTAATCATCGACAAGTCCAGCGCAAAAATAAAAAATAAAAAATAAAAATATATATTTTTGTAGCTCAAGTATTTATGCTTCCCCCCTCCACACACTTTCTCCGAGATTCCTTTTAAGACAGCACAAGTACTTGGTAGCCCATTTACAAGTATATACATAGTAAAGTAAAATAATCCCAAAAAATTGTTATTATTTTTTAAACAACTGACGGACATCACCACTGTCAAAACGTTTTTATCACCACATGCCAAGCCTATTATTGCACAAAGGCAATACTTTGAGCAAAGAAAATCCACTATCATCTTATATGATCATATTTCTTGAAAACATAAGCATGAATATATAAAATATCGACTGTATATAATATATTTGGTATGACGGCAGGATAGTATGACAAGATCAATGGTAGGATAATCAATGCTGCAGTCAAATTAAATGGAGCCAAGGGAGCGGTAGGACTTTTCATCGCGCTCTATTTAAGCCTAACTAATTCCAAAAAGAGTTCAGTTCACCCTTCTTCACTTTTTTTTTTTTTTTTATATTTTTTTTATTATTTTTTGCAACTGTTGTCAGCATGATCAAAAACACTCTCTTATTTATGAAGAGTCCAGATAATTGGAATCTCTCTGCAGTATTGCAAGAACTTGAATTCGATAACTTAAGCGGAACACGCCATAGCCATCTAAAAGTATTACGAAAGTTATTGATGAGGTCAAGACCAGTGGTAACCAGCAACAGAAACGGGCTGCAAACATAATTCTTAATAACTGGGATGTAAGTTATTGATCAAAGGATCTCCTTTCAAATTCATTTTGTTTTATATTTATGTTTTTGTTATACGTATATTACCTTTTTAGGCTGAATGTCGACGCTTAACGGCACTCACTTCTACACCACCACCAACATCAACAACTAATACTACTTCTAATATGGAAAACAACGCGAATTCAAGTGAACCTCATGATATAACATTACAGGTGCGTGACAGCACTATTATCACAGGTCCTGTAACAATCAATATGAATAATTCAAGTCGAGAACTGCAACAAGGTATGTTTTCTTGAGCACAATTACTTTTATTTAATCTTATCATTTATATACTAAAAAACTGAATAAACTTTGTTAGGACCATCTTTATCAACAGCAGCATCCTCACAACCACAAAAACATCGACAACCAAGTGTTGAAAATGATCAATGTAGTCAAGGAACCTGGGAATCAGCAAACCCACATCCAAAAAGATTATTACAACACTTTTATACATCCAATTCATATAGTCTCGATAATTTTATCCAAAGCAATACCGCAATCCCTTACATTGACATGGGTGAAGAGTATCAGATATATCGAAAAAAAAGTATTGAAGGCGCCCAAGCCCGCAAAACATTGTGTGACTCCAGGATTTTGTAAGTATATAGTGAACGATAGATTGGGGTAGCCACAAATGAAGGTTGTCATAGCAATGCGCTGACTAAAATACATTTATTCAGATCTTTAAGCAATATATTTCTTATTTCAAGTAACGAACGTTGTGTCTTGTCGTTAATGGATGATCATAAAGTTATATTCAAAGCATTCAAGAAGACGGATCGTCTTGAACGAGTGGATTTGGAGTTTGATAATGCCTGTAAAATAATCACAAATATATATAATGATGATGGTGATTATATAGAAATGGGAAAAGTACTCCCAAAGATGAAAGAGTTACAAGATGAAACGTATTTGGCAGGTGTTCAAGTATTGTCAGCGATGATTAATATGGTTGTACAATGGAATGAGAGTACCGTGTTGAAGGAGGAGGATTTGAACAGAAAGACTGTGGATTATTTTTTACATGCCACCTTTTGCCGTATTAAAAATACTGAATCATCATGGTAAATATAAAGAATGATAAGGTGTACATAATATTGTTTTAAAGAGTGTTAACCAGTAAAAATAAATAATGGTTTTGCCTCTACGTATAGGAATACCTACACACTCAAGCCATCACCCTCATCTCCTAATTATCAAACATTTTCACCATATTTTACGCTTTATAACTCGAAACTATCCTCCGTAACAAAGTATGAATTTACTGTTGTTGAAATAAAGGCCAAGGGTTCCAACAAAGATGAGTCTGACATGGTGCGAATAGGCAAAGAGCTTAAAATTTGTATTGACAAATTAGCAACTGCGGGCGTGACTGACCCAGTAGCATTGGTATTATAGTAAGAGGTATGCACGTATATGTTAACTGTGGGTAGTGCGATGGGATAATGTAAAACGTATTTAGTCTCGATATTTACTATTTGTTATAATAGAATCAAGAATTCAGTTTTTTAAAATGTTGTTGGATGGCCCTGGTGCGTACGCTATGGTAGAACTTGGAAATATGAATCTTCCTCGGTCGCCATCTGACACCCCATTATTACCGTCTTTGATAGAGCGCTTTTGCCAACTAAAGGTGATAATTTTATTAGCGATAAATTCCCTTCATCAGTGCACACACACACACACACACACACATATATATATATATATATACTAATTTAACAACTTGTATACTAGAACTTTGCAGAAGATAATATAAAAAAACTGTACGAAGCACACAGACGACGAAGACACTCCAGCAACACTGATAATTATCAGAAACAATGGCTGCGACAAACGTGTCAAGCCCCCATTATACAAGAAGTGGAATCGAAGAAGAAGCGCAAAAGAAGATCATAATCATATAAACAATAAATACTCTCATTGATATCTTTATAAATATTACACACACACACACACATACACACACACACACATAAGCAGATAGCTTTTTTAATCATAAAACTACATTTTTTTTAATTGTATGAATACGTTATAGTTCAGTAATATATATACAACATTGTTTACATAGCTTTAATTACAAGAATGCTTGTTCCCATGTGATTTTTTATATCTTTCTTGATTGAATTTGTCTTTAGTAATGGATAGCATAGGCACCTTTGTATTCAGTCTTTTTTGAATCACCATACTTCTGTGTTGAATCACTTGTACCATCTCATATATTATGATCACACAATTTTTTTTTCTTCTATTCTCTTACATATAGCGTACGGATCTCGCTGGGTAAAATATATTATAATTTTCTTCAATATCCATATTGTTATCTTGTACTATATTAGATTCCACCCATAATTAATCAATCCATTTTTTTTTGCAGTATTATATTGTGTCATTCTCTTGTTTTAATTTATAACCTTATCAAGTGATTTTTTTTTAAATTTTGAATGGAGCTTTTTCGTAGTATATTAAAATAATAATAATAATAATAATCAACTATAAATGACAAGGTGTATCCATGGTAAATATTTTCAAGAAGAATAATGTGAAGAATATGAAAAAATATATATTTATACATTACAACAAAAGAGAACTAACTATCGAGGAGAGCAAAAGAAATCTATGAATGTTATAGGTACGTAGTACTGTGTTATCGTATCGAAGATAATAAATTATTTCAAAACTCTTGTAGTCTCTTCGTTTATCAACTTTCTTATACGTAGCCTCATTTTAAACAAAATAATACACTATTGACAACAATTATGTTTAAAGCTTACATTTAATCTTGTAACACAAAAAAAGAATCTTCTTCTGGTTCATCATTCTATTTTAAGTAACAATGTACAATCAACTAAAAGAATGGATGACAATAGATAATTTTTCATATATATTTTTAGATGTTTGTATTGGTATGTTTGGGTAAGATAAAGACAAAGGATGTATATATTTGATGATAATAATGATAATAATAGTTTTTTTATGCAACATAAGTATAAGTATCACGTTCCTCTCTTGCAATAAATTGTTTTTCAATCAATTGTTCAATACATTTCTTAATTAAAATGACTGAAGGTGAAAATCTTGATCTTGTTTGATCAATAATCTCTTGTACCAATTGAACATGTGTTAAAGCTTTTCTTGATTTCATAATACGAACAATAGCTGCTTGAAGATACATACGTCTATCTTCATCTATTGACTTTCTTGCTGTTTGACTTTCTTGTTGTTCAGTTTGTGCTGCTGCTGCTACTTTAATTTTTGTACGTTTACTAATAAAAGAATATATTAGTTGATATCCATATAGTAGATATATACTAAATAAAATTACCTAGTAAATGCCATATTAAGTGATAATTGTGTACTACTATTATAATTAGTACTAGATGCTTCAAGTAATTTCAAGTCTATTAAAGGCTACATAATATTCTTATTAGTATCATCTGTTATTTTTTTACCATTTAGTATATATATTGTGTTATGTACCTTGATACTACGAAGTGTATCCAATTCAGCAAGACCAGATTGACTTGATAATTCAGAAACAGATAAAGTTATTTGAGAATTAAATAATAATAAAAGTACCATTTGAAATAAACCCATCTGAATTTCATAGGGTCGATCCAAATAAGTAAGTCGTAATTCACCTATAAAATAATGTTAATTAAAAAGAATAATAATAATAATAATAATAATTTTCTTTACCTCTTGCTAAATTCCATTGCCATAATAATTTTCGACCGCTGTGATGCTCTCCATAAAATGATTCAAAATAAGTGACACTTTTTTCTAATTCAATAGGAATATGAATTTTATTTGCTTCTGTTGCTTTGCCATCATCTTTTTGATTTAATGGCCATGCACCTGCTGTTAATACTTGAATGTCAAAACCAACTATATATTATATTAATTATAATAATGTTAGATATATTATATTAATGTATAATATAACTATATAAAAGTATACTATTTTTTACCATTTAATTTATATGAATTTTGTTTAAGATAGTCTCTGAATGAATTATTCAAATCACTACTTAATGACATATCAGTAAACATTTTATTTAATTTGCTTGTATATTCTACACCACATATTTCCTATATTAAAAGAAAAATATTGTTATTAATAATTGATTCTTTGTCTTTTTTTTTCTTCAAATTTATAAAAAAATTACCTTTAAACGATTGATCATATTCATCTCAAGTTCTTCTGAAGAAGATGTACTATAAATCAATCGTTTGGCTAACATTCTTGAATAAAACTTTTGGAAAACATCTTTATCTTCAACATATTTGAATAATGTAATCTATATTTTGAATATAGGGTGAGTTTATCCTCCTTTTTTTCCCCCCAATACACATGAATTCGTTATCTATCTTCTTTCTTGTTACCATTTTTAAAAGTTTTTCTTCTGGATCCATAAAATCTTCTATATTCTCAGGTCGACGTAAATTTCCTTTCTTTTTACCATTATTATCTAATGTTGTAGAAGAGGAAATATCTTTTTTTCCAGCATTTTTTCTCATCATCATATCACAATAACGTGCTAAAGTTTCTGGTCCATTAGCACTTGCATTTGTTTGGGTATCATTGACAATAGTACGAAACGCTTTATCTACAGCTGCAGTAAATAAAGGATCTGATGCAAATACTTGATTATTTACATTATAATATTTGTTATGTAAATTTAATAATTGATCCACATAAGCCTTTGGAATCTATAGATTTAAAAAATAGGATTAATATGTAAAAATTTGTAGGATACGTACGTATAAAATAAATATAATTACCTTTGGGACACTATGTCCAAGTTTTGCTAATATATCTTTTCCTAATCGAGCAACATATTCTTCATAGATCGATAAAATATATTTTAAACCATCTGGTATTCTGCTTAGAAGACTATACGCCAGCGTACAATCTATTAAATAAATAATATATATTAGTATTAAATATAAATATAAATATAATCAAATCAACAAATTCTTTATAAGTAAACCTTTAAATCTTTCTTCCAGTAACATATTTCGAAATTGTTCTACAATTCGGTCTTGATAAGCAGCAATATATTGTGCTTCAAATTCCTTGACAACACGACGATGTGAAGTTGAATGACAATATCTATTGTTTCTTAGAATTTCTTGTTGTAATCTTTCCATAGCCTACATACATATATAATTAATAATTAACAAGACTATTTCTATATCTATATATGCTATATAAGATATATTACCTTTTTCATAAAAGTACCAATATTTCCTAAAGCCATTTCTCTTGCTGCTTCTGCTTCAAAATATCTTTTTGTATGTACTAAATAAGGTCGTTCAAATTCTTCAATATATAATTGTAATGGTTGATCTGTAAATGCATTGGCTTGTACTAATGATGTTACAACTATTTTTATAGTACTGTGAGAGGCTTCATTTCCATCTCTATCTCTTCTTATCATTTCAAATACTTGATAAAATAATCGATTTTGATATCTATCACGAATTGTAAATAAGATATTGCTTTTCCATAATGATAATGCCAACTAAACAAAAAAAAAGCATTTATATATTAATATATCAATTTCAAATTCATCGTAAAAAAAAAGAATATTACCGCTTGAACATTTTGTTTTCTATATTTTCCATCAATAACAGTAGGACGTCGATCTGTTCCAGAAGATCCCATACTTGTTTGTGAAATTAATCGATTTAAATAATCACACCCACGTGATATATCACCAGCTGCCATTTCAAATTGTTCAAATTCATGAGCATAAGCTGTAACAATATCATCATGACTTAATATTTTCTATATTATTATTATTATTATTATTATTATTATTCAATATAAATATACTGTTACGGGTGATTGAATTGATTAGCTTACCTCACATATAGCTGTTGTATGTTTATCTATATATTCCGCTATACCAGCAAAAAGGCGATCAGTAAAAGGTCGTGGAATCGCGTTACACATGTCATATACAAGTCTTTTATATATATATATATAAATAAAATAAAAAAAATACATAGTGGTCATGTTTAAGTATAGTAAAAAAATAAAATAAACAACTGTTGAATTTTATTAATGAATATTTACGCACTGGTACATGTTCATGCCCGAAATTCTATGAGCATCCATAGTTGAAAATCGAAAGATGGCATCTAGTGTCATTTTTAACTCTTCAAACTTTTTATCAAAGTTAATAGGTTTTCTTCGAAGTGACATTATTGAAAAGTGTTATAAATTTAAAAGAATAGAAAGTAAAAGGGTTTATATAGGTCCTTTTTTTTTTTTTGCAGGAAAAAAAAAGGGGGCGAGGTTTTGGAAAGTGTGTGTGTGTGTGTGTATATGTAATCTGAGTGATTGTTTGTCGGGGAGTATGTAGTGATGTAAATTTACATGAAATAAAAAGACGGATAATTATACTCGAAAATCTACTAAACGTATTCTGGATGGATTTTGTGGATCTCTTACAGCAATACGTGCTTTAATAAGAACTTCAATATAAGGTGACCAATAAGTACCTGATATAAGTTGTAAGTATGGATCATGTTGTTTAAGTACTGCTAAATTCATTAAATCCTATCAAATTATATATTTATATACTTTTAGTTATTATGCATAAATATAATTATTATTATTATTATTACCTCTAATATGAAAATCAATTCACATGTTTCTTTTTGATCATCATCATCACCATCTATATCCTATTAAAAAAATAATAATATATAAATAACTATTTTGATTGTGATGAATAGTTATTTAATAACTTACATCAACAGTATGAGGTGGATAATATTCATGTAAAAAATCAATTAATTCATCCATTATAATTTTATGTTTTTCTTTTAATCGATTGACAGTATCATGTACTTCCCTAACAATTAAAAATAATCAGAATATTAAACAAATATATATAAATAAATATATAAAAAATAATTTACATTGTTGCTTGTTGTATTGCTTCAGGTTGTTCTGCTTCTTCTAATTTTTGTTGTAATACTTCAGTAATTTGTTGACATTCTTTTAATACAGTACGTTCACGTTCTAAAGTATCTGTTGCTTCTGATAATTCTTGATCTATTGATTTTAATGCTTCTTGTAATTCATTTACTGTTTTATTTAATTTTTCTTTGAATTGTAATTCGATAAGTGTTTCATTTGTTTCTCTTTCAACATTTCTTGATTCTATATCCCCCATTTTTTTTTATTATTTATTAGTAAAAAGATAATCCAATCTTTCAAAAGATACTTCTTACCAATCATTTGCTGATTGACTTGTTTTAAAATTTCATCTTGTTCAGCTTTTAAAGTATTTATTTTAACTTGTTCTTTTTCTTCTTTTTCAATATATAATTTCTTCAATCCTTTAGCTGCGTGTATATCTTCAAGCTAAAATTATATCATTTTTTAGTTTTATATATTAATATTAATATATTATTAGTAGTAGTATTTACTTCATGAAGTCTTTTCCAAAGTGCTTCTCTTTCATTCTTTTGATCAACAAGTATTTGATCAAGTTGTTGACCACGTGAAGTCCCGTCTTCTGAACTTGCAATTTTACGTTCTTGTTCAACTATTCTATCGAAATCGTTTGCTGCTCGTGAAATAATTTCTCTTAATTTCTCTTCAATCCACATTATAAACTTTATAAAAAAAATAAGCCTTGTTACGATAAAAGTAAATAGTTTATAAAGGAACAGGTTTTTTTTTTGCATTTTTTTTGTTATCAGAAAAACACCGCTTTTTTTTTCTTTACAATAATACAATAATATACCCTTTAAAAAGAAAACTTTTATATCATAATGGAACCAACAACAACAACAGAGACACCCACAATAATATCTTCTTCTTCAAAATCTGATAAATCGGAAAAACAAAAAGGAAAACGTTCAAGAAAATCAGGTGATGGTAGTAAACCGATTAAAATCAAGTTAACAACAACAAAAAATAAACAAGGAGGATCTTCAACTCATATAGTCACTGGATCAAACAATGGAAGTGGAAGTAATAGTCATCATCATCATAATAGTAATGCAAGTGGATCTGAAGATGAAGATGAACCAGAAGCTGCTATTGAAGAACATTTAATTTTACGTTTACCACAAGGTGAAATGTGTGAAAAATTAAGAGAAAGTGTTAGAAAACGAGAAATTCCAGAAGATGTCAAATTACAAATGAAAGGTTAGATATTTATTTTTTGAATAAAATAAAATGAGGGATTGGGTTTTTATTAATAATAAAATAAAGATAGTAGAAGGGGACAATTTACTATTGGAGGACGTAAATATGATACTACTTTAGTGGATTTACCAACAATTATTGAATCACAAAAGACTTTTGATAAAAAACAATTTTATAAGACTGCAGATATTTCACAGGTAAAAAAATACTAGGAGGGAGTAATGTATATATATATTCATATTAATTTAACCCAAATAATTATAGATGTTATTAGTAGATGATGGTACAGGACCATTAGAAGAACAATCTAATTTAAATAATAGTAATAATATGTTACGTACAAGTGGTGATCCATTTATATATCAACATGGTCTTACACCACCTTTAAAACATGTACGAAAACGTAGATTCAGAAAGAAACTTTCAAAAAGAGCTATTGAAGAAGTCGAACAAGAAGTAGAAAGATTATTAGAAGTAGATGCTCAAGCTGAAGATGTTCAATATGGTAAATGTATAATATTATATATATATATATATATATATATTGAATGATTTTATTAATATTATATATGTATATATATAGAGGTGTTTGATAATAGAGAATTGGAAATGGAAAATGAGTCTGATGTTGGAACACAAGATATTGATATTGATATGAGTGAAGCAGCTGAAAGTGAAAGTGATGATGATTTAGCTGCAGCTATTGATCGTGATTTAGAAGAATTGGATGAAGATGACAGAGATGAAGAAGATAATGAAGACGAAGATGATGAGGAAGAAGAAGAAGAAGAAGATAGTGAAGAAGAAGAAGATGATGAAGAAAGAGGAGATACTGGTGAAATTGGTATAAAGAAGTTTATTTTTTATTTCTTTTTCGAAAAACGGATATTAATCTTTTTTTTATATATATTTTAGAACAAAAACGACAAGAAATTAGTGAAATTAAACAAGCTATTCAAAGAAAGACAGATAATCTAAAGTCTGCACCTAATGCCATGTTGAAGGTAACAAAATAATAATAATATATAAATTTGTTTTCTGTTATACATATAAACTAAATTCCCATTGTGTGTTTACTTTGTTATAGAAACGATTTGAAGATGAACTTGAAAAGTTAAAGAAAGAATTAGCATTAAAAGAAGCTTATTTAGCAGAGATGAATAAACAACAAGAACAACAAGCAGAAGAAGAAGAGGAATAATTATAATAATACTTTTTAACAGACTCTAAAATAAAATAAAATAAAAAGAAAACAGATTTATTCATTAAGAGGATGAGAAGTAAAACATAAGAATGAGAGTGGGAAGAGAAAGGAGTACGTATGTAAAATAATAAAATAAGTTTATCCAATAAGATTTCAGTATTTTATTATTATTTTTAATTTTTAATTTTTTTTATCATTTACTTATTAATTATTTTGTGAGCCAACTAGGTTGGCTGCGGAAAAATTGCCACTGCACGCCCTAAGGCGTACGGTAGACGGGTTATTGGTTATAGTTTTCAACCAGCAATAAACCAGCATCGGTATGACCTCACTTGCGTGGTTTTGCCCTTGCACAAAGATAAAGAAAAAGAAGAGGGACATGGGAAGGGGGTGCTTTTATAATTTTTTTTTCAAAAAAATATCCAGTCACGTCGCTGTTTGAAACAATTAAGGTTCTTTCACAAGTCACATCGTTGTCTGAAAAAATGAAGAGGGGCATTACCAAATCTGGATTGAGGTCCTTGATTAAAAATAAGTCATCATGGGAATAAAACCTTACTTGAAGCAACTTCTTTTTAATTAGATCAACTTCTCCCCGCCCGCCCCTCTTTTATTGTCAAAAAGACTTTATGCAAAAAAAAATATATATATACCAATATTTTATAAAAGGATAATTTATTTGTTTTAAAATGATCAGCTCTTTTATTATTATTATTATTATATTGATAAGCTTGTGGAATTTACTCAATAAAATCTTTGTTTTGATTGCCTGACTCGTTTTGAAACAATTCAAAAAGAGTGGAAAAGATTAATCGGAGTCCTTGATGATTAAGTGAAAGGGAAGAAATTCGCGTGGGTAGTAATAATACATCAACTTGACCATTATTATTATCAGCAAGTCTTTTTCATAGAGTGTAATATCACTGAAGAATATAATTTTTTTCTTCAAGTTATAAAAATGTTGTATAATAACGCGTTATTTGTTAAAAAAAAAGAATCACTTTTTTGTTTGGCATTATTATAAGAATAAAAAAATAAACGCGTTCCCCCCCCCCTCTTTATTGGACGTGTATCTTTCTTCTTCCTTCTCCTTTTTTTTTTTTACAACCAACTTTTTTTTTTCTTTCTTCATATCCAAATAATAATAATATTCTTATTATTGACTCTAATAATCCAAAAAGAAAACATGACATTGCCTGCACCAGAAGTTGTAAAAAGTGCAAAACAAATTTATAATCATTTGGATTTACGCGACCGTATTCCAACATTAACTAAAATACCTGCTAAAAATGCTTCTCCTGAAATTCAAAAAATGCAAACTTTATTTTCAACAGACAAGTCTGAATTATCCAAAGTCATTCGTCAATTCTTACAATGGTCACCACCGAAAGGACAAAAAAAGTCAATAAATGATCTAGTATCGCGTCTTGACAATGCTATCGATGATTTATGTTCTAGTAAAGTCATTGTTTTCTTCTATGAATGGGTTATTTGGGGTCATTGATAGAAAAAAAAGGCGGTGGGAGTGTAAGTTATATTAATAGTTATAGTTGACCCTTCTTCTTTATTTATACAGTTATGATGGACGATGATTCAATTATACCACCCACCAAGACCACAGCTTCTTCTTCTTCTTCTTTGGGTAAACGAGCAGTAGAAGTGGAAGAAACAAGTATCGCTAACAATAATAACAACAATAAACGTATTCGACCTGGCAGTATATCCAGTCCAGCAGGTTCAATCATCACACCTCCATTATCACCTTTTGAAAACACCGATCCACTTGATAATTATTCCAACACGAATGGAAAGTTCAATATTTTATATACCCCACCACGTGGAATCAAATGTTTCACGGGTGTATCATGGACTATCCAATTTGAAATTGCTAGATTCATGACTAGTTTCAAAACCCAAGAACTCACATTTGAAATTTTACAACGATTTCTCGATGTTGCTAAAGCCGAACCACGAAATCTATTTCAATCCATGGTGGAATGGTATGGTGGCAAAATCGGTTCATCCACAGCAACAACCTATGGTGTCATGGAACGTTGTTCAGATCACGTGTGGACCCACTGTGAAAAAATGGAGAAACAACAACAACATCAACAAAATCATTCAGTATTACAACATCAAGAATCAGAAACATCTTATAGCAGTAAAAAATATCTTAAAGCTTTGAACAGTAATAATCGTATGCTTCATTACAGTGGTGTGATTGATTTAGTACAAGGACGACCACCTCAAGTTCAATTACGACCTCCCAAAGTAGCAGCTTCCAATCGTTTCTTTCGAAAGTTTGGGGATGGTCGATTTATGGAATTAAAATTATCACGAACGACCCATCCATCCATGATACGAAAACAAAAAGATTATTTTTTGAAACCATTTTTACTTATGGGTCGTACATTTCGATTCTTATTTATCAAGGATGACAAGGTGGTTTTATTTGCCACAGAAGGAAAAGATCTTGATGAATTAATAACGATACGACAAGTTATTGATTGGCATATTCCTATTTTGGATAATTGGGAAATGACCATCAGCAAGTTTGCAAGTCGTATGACCTTGGGTTATAGTAACAGTATTTCGACCATTACATTTGAACCTGAACAAATTGAATATATTGACGATATATATTCAGATGAAGCTGTAGGTCAAGAAGAAACGTGTATGACCGATGGATGTGGATTGATATCTGTTTCTGCAATGCGAAAAATGATGGGATGTGAACAAACCGATACATTACCTTGTGCTGTACAAGGACGTATTGGTGGTGCTAAGGGAATTTGGATTGTAGACCCTGAATTAGATTTCAATTCGGGTGATTGGATTAAAATTCGTCAATCACAACACAAATTTAAAACCGGTGTTTTACAATATAATATGGAAGTAGATCCACTTCATTATACCTTTGATTTGGTCAAGAATTCTATTTGTATATATCCATCCAGTTTAAATACTCAATTTATTCAATGTTTGTCCTCGGGAGGTGTTCCTACTACTGTTTTTGTTGACCTTTTGAATGAATATTTACAACGTTTGACAACTGTGGTGACTGAAAATCGTAATATTCGACTATTACGAGAATGGATTGGCAAGACAGGATGCATCATGCGATCACGATGGGAAATGGAGGATACTGAAAAAGATCTTTGGCGAGAGCAACAATCGACGGATCAGGATGATTATTTGGAAGGTATTATGAACGAAGAAGATGCCACGGATCAGAATAATAATCAAATCACAACTTACAAGGCGGCAGAAAGTGATTATTGGAGAATTAATGCATACTCTGGATTACCAGCTGCATTACATGAATCTACAGTGCGATTACTTGATTCTGGATTTGATTTATCGAATCCTCATGTTGCTATGAAAGTAACTCACGTCTTTCGCGATGTTATGAAGGCTGTTTGTACAAAATACAAGATTGAAGTAGAACAATCATGTACTGTTACTTGTATTCCTGATCCAACGGGTGTTTTGGAACCGGGTGAAGTATTTTTACAATTATCAGGTCGACGGGTGGATGAAAAAACAGGAATCCCAGCAGGACTTGTTACCGGTGATTTAATTGTGACAAGAAATCCATGTGGTCTCAAAAGTGATATACAAAAAGTGAAAGCTGTAGATAAATCCGAATTACGTATCTATACAGATGTCATTGTTTTTTCAGTAAAAGGCAAACGATCCCTTGCAAGTTATTTGGGAGGGGGTGATTATGATGGTGATATTGTAAATATCAATAATAATAATTTTTTTAAAAAAAAAATGGAAGAGATTGTATACGACAAATATAATATTAATCCATTCAATTGTATGCACATACACATATATACTATATTAGGTATTTTGTTGTTGGGATGAAAGGATTGTAAATCCATTTGTATCATCCGAAATGCCTAATGAACCAGAACAGATGAAAACAGTATTCGAAAAAAATGATACACGTGTCCGCCAAGAACTGGTAAAAACGCAAGATGTATCTATTCAAGAACAAATTTTACAGAAACATTTTATTTCAGTTACTGTTCCAGATGGTACATTGGGTCTCTATGAAAATTGGCGAACTGTTTTATCAGAAACGATTGGATTAGATACACCGGATGTAATTTATTTGTCACACATGTGTGCAAAACTCGTAGATGCTCCAAAACAAGGCCTTGCATTAAAACAAAATGTATTGCGACAAGACCGAAATTCATTTGGTCGCATCCCGTATCCAAAGTGGTTCCAAGACAAAAGAAATAAACAACGTGAACGAGATTTCAAATCTTACCAAGAAGTAAATCAAGATGTTACTTTACGTGACGCACCTTTGGGGACTGCTATGGATCATTTGTACGATACACTTTTAGAAAAAACAGATGCATTTACAAGATATACACGTAGTATGTTTGACGAAGATGACATTAGTTACAAGGATCCTGACTTGGCTGCTCCTTGGGAAAATGCATTAGAAGCGGCTAAAACAGAACCAGAATTCAAATCTGATTTGGACAAGATTAAAAAATATATCGATTACCTATTTGATGAATATACTGAAGCTGTGAAAGAATTAGTTCTTCAGCGACAACGAAAAACAGACAGTCGATTTGATCCATCACGACAAGCAGAACCTTTTCTAGCGGATCACAATCAATATAATACTTTATTTGAACTTGAAGAATATTATGCACGCGAATTTCTAGCAAATCCAAACAACACATTGTCTTCGTCTATTTTCCGAATTGATAAACACATACACAATGAACAAATGTTGAATGCAGTAAAGTCCAGTTATGCATACGAACGAACAGTCAAAAATGAAAAATATTCCAAATTCTGTTATATTGTTGCATATGATCAATTACGACGACTCAAGGCAGATGCAAGATCTAAAGCAACAACTAAAACGAGTAATGGTTATAGTGAATCGATCGCCCCATATATGTACACTGCTATGAATTTGGATCGAAGTTGGATCAAAAAAATTAAAGAGTCAAAATCTGCTGCAGATTGTGGTACTGCTCAAGTGCGTTTGAGCATTGATAGTCATTTATCAGCAGTTTTAAACGATAAAAATAAGTTACATGACTCTACTTAATATATATATAACTTCTTTCCTTGCTTCTATAATTTTTTTTTGCGTATCAAATAATACACACACAAAATACCCTCCTCTCCTTTCTTTTCTTTTGTTAGCATCGTTGCTGATGATTGAAAAAGCACAAAAAAAAATTGTTATTAAATTTTATTATGTAAAATAATAATAAAAATGTATTTTAGTGACATGTTAATACTTCACAATAATGAAACCCCATTAATTACTTGTATGGCTCGGATGTGTTTGATATATAAACATCATCTTTTTTGTTTTCTTCTTTAACATTCTAATGTATCTTTGGTATACTGTATAAGGTAACAACAAGGTATTACTTCATCACCACAGTATCCTTTCATCCTGGTGAACGTGGCTATATAACTCTAATCTTATTTTGAACTACTAGAATATTTTTGTATATAATTGACATATATGTCGTGTATACAATACATATTATTTCTATCTTCATTTTTTTTTCTCTAGAATTGCATACGTAGGTTCTTTTTTTTTGCATGCTGCTGCTGCTGCTGCCGCTGCGATTGTATTTTCAAGTTATATATTAATAATTATAGTTTGGGTCTTTATAATGTTTCTGCTTATAATACAGACAAATATATAAAATCATTATTGGCTCACTAAAAAAATAAGTGTACATTTTCATTCAATTCATATATTAGATATTTATCCTTGTAGTTTCTTTTTCTTTTTTACCTTTTTTTTTTGCACTTGATAATTTAATATTCACTGGTTATAAAATATATATATTTTTTTCTTATCATAATTTTATTTGGAAAAAGTAGAAGAAGAGGGATAAAAAGGATGGCAGCGATTTTGATTTTTAATATATGGTTCGATATAAGGTGTAATATGTGTGTGCGTGGGTGTGTATGAAAATGATGCAAATTTGGAAAAAAAAAAATGACGAAGAGAAAAAAAAAAGTATCATTTACAAAGTGAAATAAGAAAGGAAAAAGAGAGTTTGATGATGGGTGATAATAATAATAATAATAATAATAATCTATGTATAATGATAATCGAAAACTTCTTTTCATTTTCTTTCTTATTTCATATATATGTATATTTTTTTCTTGAATTATTTACCAAATAATTTGGCAAGTGGACCCTTCTTTTCAGTATCTTTTGTTGCACCTAATGTTGATACCAATCGAGCATAATAATTTGGATTACTTGCTGGTGACAAAATTTTATCTGACAATGGGTACTATATAAAATATGTACATAGTTTATTAATTAAAAAGAAAACCTTCTATGCGTTCAGAAAAATCTTTTATTTCCTTCAGTAACAAAAGACCAAAGAAGCATGGAGAAAAAAAAATATAGTAATAGCATTAATAAATAATAGCATTTATTATTTTATTACCTTATTTTTATATTCATTATGAAGTAATTTTTCTAATGCTTCTAATTGATTTTGAGCGTCTTTAAAATTGAATGGTACACTATCGTCTTCCAATGGTCGTCGGAATGTTTCCTCAACGCGTTGTGTTAAAACTTGTTTCATGTCTCGATTAGGTCGTACTTTATCTGCAGGCCAATCGCGTACAAGTTTAAGGTAGTTTCGGTATAACGTGTGGATCTCGGCGCGTGCTGCTGACATTCTTTAAAGTGTTTAATATATAAAATATATGAATGGTTTTCCCAAATAAAAAAAAAGATTTTTTTGTTTTGTATCTTAAAATTCCTAATAACCAGCATGTTTTTTTAAAGCAGAAAACCCCGCTACATCGCTTTTAACTGTGTATAGCCTTTTTTTTTATTACACAAAGCCTGAAACTAAGGTATAATAATATTAGTATATCATTCCATTCATGATATGTAGATCAAACAGAATACGGTATTGTTTTTATTGATATAATTTTTTATGAGAAAGGAAACTGTAAAGTTAGATAACTGACGATGATAATTAATTTTTTTATATATGAGAATGATCAAAGAAAGACCTTAGCAGTTATATTACCAGGTAAAATTAACAATTACCTTGTTTCCATGGTAACTTTATGTGGGTTGTCAAGGAAATAAAGTCAGCCTAGCTGCAAGTGAAAAAAAAAAGCAGGAGAGAAAGAAGAGAAGTAGCGCTATTTTAATCGAATTTATCTCTCATCATAATTCACATATAAAAGTTGGGTGTCATGTTTGCTTTTTCGCGTCGAACTCTTTTTCGAGGAGGTTATAATCGATTTATTAACACAATGGCTGAACAACAACAACAACAACAACGTCGAGCTGATATTGTCGATAATTTAAAAAATGTTCGTACTGCAATGGAAAATGCGGGTACTCCTCAAAAGGTAAAATCCAAAAACAAATTCTTTTTTTTTCTCCTGATCAATATTTTTTACCTTTGAAAGGAAAACTCATTTGCTCCAAACCTAATCTGTTTTTTATTATTATTATTATTATGAGATTAGACCCGATTAGTTGCCGTTAGCAAATATAAACCAGCTCAAGATTTATTATATGCATATGAAGATGGACAACGCCATTTTGGTGAAAACTATGTATGCATATATACTTTAAAGACTTTTTTTTAGACAAATATAGACTAAAGCTCTCTTTTTTTTTGTGGGGTATCTGAATTTTTTTTTTTTTTTTTTTTTTGCATTATAGGTCCAAGAACTCGTGGAAAAAAGTGCCGAGGTATAAAAAATTTCATATAACTCAAAAAAAAAAATACAAAATAGAAATCAATATGTTAATATTATATATATATAAATTTATAGTTACCTAAAGATATTCAATGGCATTTCATTGGTCATTTACAAAGTAATAAGGCCAAAGCTGTTATAGGTAAACAAAAAAAAGATTATTAATCATTTTAATCCAAATTTTAACTTGTCAACAGAAAAAAAAAATAGAAGAAAAGGGTTTGATTAACTTGTTTTATTATCATATAGGTATTCCCAATTTATATGTTGTTGAGACTGTAGATAGTATAAAAAAAGCAAATACAATAAATAAGGCATGTGATGGTTTACGATCGGATCCATTACGTGTTTATGTTCAAGTCAACACTAGTGATGAAGAAGGTAATCTTAATATTCGAAAAGATACTTTTTACTTTTCTCAATTTATAGTGATAACAAAATTATTCACATTTTTGTAATCAATAGTCAAGAGTGGTGTAGCACCTGCAGATGTTGTCAGTGTTTGTAAACATATTATTGAATCATGTCCACGACTCAATTTATCTGGATTAATGACTATTGGTATGTTTGGACGTGATCCAAACGAAGAAAATCCTGACTTTAAGGTAATTCAACAACGAACAAAAAAAAAATATAGATAGTAATAGGGAGGAGGGATATGTAATAATAATAGAACTCATCAATCTAACTTATAATATATAATAGTGTTTGGCAGCTTGTAAAAAACAAGTAGAAGAAGCATTACCAGGAAGAGAAGAATTAGAATTAAGTATGGGTATGTCTGAGGATTATGTTAATGCTATGCGTGCAGGTTCTACCAATGTACGTGTAGGTAGAACTATTTTTGGTGAGCGTCCTAAGAAACCCACCAAAGATTAAAAAAAATTAGATACTTTTTTTTGTTTATCATAAAAATAATAATAATATTTTCAAAAAACAAAAGTGAAAAAAGGAATATATTTTTTGTATTTTGAGAATAAAAAAGAGAGCAAAATGATATACAAAAAAGAAGAAGATGATTGTTTAGTAAATAGTAAATAGTAAAAAAAAAAAGAAAAAGAATATTTGTTTGAAAGGAGGAGAAATGCAAAAAAAAAGAGAGAGAGAGAAAAAGAAAGAAAGAATAAACTTTCTTCTGGGTTGTGATGTGTTGTAAATAATGAGAGGTTTCTAATATTTAAGAGAGAGAGAAAGAGATAATATTGTCGTGATAAAAGTATATAGTAGAGAAAAAATGGGGACCTGGTAAAATTATTCACCATATTTATGTAATGGTGAAGCAGGATAATATTGTTGAGGTGCTCCTACAAATGATTGATGCGTTCCTGCATAAGAAGGTGGTGCCACAAGTGATGGCGTACTACCAGTACCTTGAGGTTGCATGTAAGACATGTGTGATCCTCCTGATGTTGGAGGTGCCATAAATGATTGATGTGATCCTTGCATTCCACCACCACCCATATATGGAGGTGCCATGAATGATTGATGAGAAGCTGCAGGACCTATGTACGATTGATGAGACGACATGTTTGTAGCTGCAGGACCAATATATGATTGACTCGATGACATATTCGTTGCTGCAGGACCAATATAAGACATGTTACTGGAAGCGTATTGACCAGGAGCCATCGAAGGTGTATACTTTTGTTGTTGTTGTTGACCACCACCATAACCACTACCAGTACTGTAATAACTATAACCTGATCCAACAGAAGCATTATCATCGAAATTATTCATTCCACCTTCATGCATAAACAATCCTTCCTCATATTCATCCCAAGTCATCATAGGAATTGATTTTGGATCAAATTTGCCTTCATCTGCAGCAACCTTTTTCTTTTGACCCTTTTCACCCATGACAATACGAGTATTACCCCAAGAGAAATCATCGAAATGCCAGTACGAATAAATCGGAATAAGGAACGAGAATACCGGAATAGCAAAGATAGACACAATCATCCACATAATATGTTCCCATTTTCGATGCACAATGAAAATAATGGCTTGTAAACCATAGACACCCGCAATAGTAATGATAGACATAATAGGGATTGTACTTGTGGATGTAGCCAAAGAATAAATCAAATAGATCAAATAACCAACAATAGCAGGTTGAACCAAGGTACTGACCAAATCCAACATGACGACAAATCGCATCGAGAAACAGCAGAAACCACATAATTGAGGCAAGTATATCAATTCACCCAGATTGTGAATAGTTGAGTTGATCCATCGACGACGTTGAGATAATAACACAGACCATTGATCAGGTGCATTGGTTTGACATTTAGCATCTGGCGTAAATTTAGTCTTGTAATTCGGGAAATGTTTCAACACTAATGTCGTCAAATAACGATCTTCACCCAAATACAACAAATTCTTTTTGTGCAACGTATCGACTTTGTTGACTTCATAATCTTCGATCAATTGATTGGCAATCAATAAAGGAACATTCTTGGTAGGTGATCGAACTCGGTACATAGTGAAACAACCGGGTAAACAAGTAACAGTACCAAACAAAGATTCGAAAGCCTTGATCATATAATGAGAAATAAAATATTCGTATACTTGAATCATAGTAACCCATGTATCCTTAGCATTTGACAAAAGCGTTTCACCACATAAACCAATAATTTTAGCATCATGAACAAAAACGGACACCATTCTGTTCAAACCATCTTTTTCGACTTCTGTATCTGCATCCACCATCAATACGAATTCATAAAAACTTGGATTAACACCGATCACATTCTTGATTTGATGAAAAATTTCCAATTCCATGGGGGTCATAGGAGTCATGAAATGAACCTTGTTCAAGAATCGCATCAAAATCAATTGTGAATCACGTTTACCACGGTTACCAGGTTTTTGACGTTCTGAGGGTTTACCGACCTTGACGACGACAATATAGGGTACAACATGGCCGCGTACTTCATATAATCCAGAATAAACCTTGGCCATATTATGTTGTTTGGCACCTTCACCAAGAGACAAGAATGATAAAGGTTCTGGATCCACATGTGGATCTACACCGAGAATATCCAAGACAATTCGTGGCGTAGGACGATCATTACCACCACCGACAATCATACCATCACAAATCATAAATAATAATTTACGTTTATCATCATAGTCCAGTGTAGAAATCGAATCAATTGTCTTGCGCAATGAATCCTCGTCTTCAGTGTAACATGGTACTTGACAAATAACAAACTTATCATGGACTTCAGGATCTCGGGACGTACCAAATTGTAAAGCAGCCAAGAATTTAAATACAATAACCAAACATAAAAATACTGTTACAATTAACAATAAATATTCGGCAAAAATACAACGTGCCGAGTTACGTTGATCGACTGTTCCAGCATAAAACAAGTTGCGCAAACATACTTTTTGCTTGTACTTGATATTTGGATCCATCTCCATGGATTCCCATTGTTCCGAAATATCTGTACCCGATTGTGTTCGGAACAAGTCTACAACAGCATTATCCATGAAATTCAAATCGATGTTACCAGGTGCTTGTTGTCCTTGAGGTGCTTTGGCTGTACGTCCACCCAACATATAAACAGTCAGATCATATACTTCGCCATCCAAAATAGCCCATTTTCGCGTCGTTTTAACACCATTTACATCTGTAGGATTATTGGCTTGATTAGCCAAATCCTTGGGTGAAAAACCCATATTACCCAACTTGTAATTTTTACGCAACATGGACATTTTTTGAAAATACCAATCGGGTCGATAATCATCTGAGGATATCCGGAAATCGTGATAATGGGCATTGTTATCAGTTAAATTAACGGTATAATCCAAGGAGACATAAGGTGATACTTCTTCAGGAGTGTATCCACGACACAAAGCAGAGACTTGAAGAGGGAATAAACTGGATGCATCTTTACCACCATACGATAAAATGGAATCTTGTGGAATAACTTCTGTTGCATAATGACGTGGAGCGAACTTGGTTAAATCGAATACTTCCCCACGAATAGCCACATACGCATCCCCAGCATCACTGTGAGCTTGCAATTCCGATTGTGAATAAATATCTTGCTTTGGACAAACAATACGACCGAAGCCAACCAAGAACCAAATAATGAAAGCGGCCATTAAAAAGATAATCATACATAAAGTGAATTTTTCACGCCATGCAATACGAATATCTTTACGTCGCATCTTGCCACACCACTCTAAAAATTTACTAGGTATCCACCATGTCATGAACCAAACAAAGCCAAGCCATCGTTTCCGTGCACTTGATACTTTTTCGGGTTCTTCAGGTTCTTCTTCCTCAACTATCGCATTCGCTTGTTGCATTCGTTTCATTTCTAAATAACCAGATGCACTGGATGCAAATCCATCCGATCCGGATTGTGACATGCCTTCAGGTTGATCTCGATAGAGTTCATCTTCGGATATAAATGAACGATTGTCATCTGAATAAACTGACATGGTATTCGACACAGTATGAGGCACTGGAAGTCCTGCAGCAGCTGCATATTGTGCAGCCATTGTACGACGATCACCAAATTCTGATCCTTCTATAATAGTTATTGCTATTAATATATCATCGTATATTTACTCCTAATCCTCCATAAATCTGAAATAAAAAAATTATATTTACATACCATCTTGCATCGTTCGTTTTTCTTCTTTTAATCGTTTTTGTTCATCCTTTTCCAATAATCGGAGTTGATCTTCCAAATGTCGCCAAGTCGTCTCACTCAAGAATATCTACATTATAATTGGTGTGAGTTTTTTGTTTTATCAGAAAAAAATCATTTTTTTAAATATCTTAAAACCAAATCGAATGATAGTAATTGCTCTTCCACACCCATAACTGAAAGAGGCGTGGACTGCAGGTGGAAAGATAAGAAAAGAACTAATTTATAAAAAAAAAGAAAAAAAAAGAGTCCTCGTATATACTTACTCGACTGTTACCAATAGCAGCTTGAGTAGCATACCAGCCAAAAATTGCAGAAGCAGCTTCACATTGATCACGGGGTTCTCGATCCTGTTGAACACCTGCAGCAAGTAAAGTATCTGCATAACGCTCACAAAATTCATCATGGAAATATGACATGGTATAGCTTGCATGCATGCGCTCTGTAATTTGTGCTAATCCTAATGCACGTACTTGGGCTCTGACCCTTTGTGAATCAAACATATTGGCTGCACCCACTGCATCAGTAGGTCGTAAGCAGAAAATAAACCACGGTGTTGTTTCATCCAAAGTAGTAACAAGATCATCTAAAGATCCTTTAAGTTGTGTCAATACCATGGACACCTTATTGCTCTGTTGTTGCTGTTGCTGTTGTTTTAATGCTTCTTTTTCTTCTTCAACAATAGGCTGTAATCGATTTTCATTTTCTTCATCATCGTCATCATCTGCATCTTTCTTATTTCGTCGTGTAGATTTAGATCGTCGCATAGATGGTGATCGTGTTGGTTTGTTGATTTGTTGAGCATTCATAATAGCATCGGATTGTTTTGGATGAGTTTCCGTTTGAATACTGTTTTCAGCAAATAAACTGACAATAAATGAGTTATAAGATTCAGGTTGATCTTCATTGTTACCACGGAAGAGTGAAACAAAGTCAGCATTTAATGAATCCTTGTTATTTTCAATAAATCCATTCGGGTTATAAGTGACTTGACCACCAAAATGTTGAATAGCAAACATACGTGCACCCGTATCTGCTGTCTTGATAGCAAATGAATCATGGCCACCATTATATTTACAAAATGTGTCCAACATGTGTCCATCTGTACCTCGACTTGTTGTTACTTTGCTGTGATGATTGGTAATATCTAATAAACCATGTTTAGGTCGTTCCAATAATTCCACACAGGCAGCATTGTTGAAATAAGGTACATCGGGTATATTGTCCAATCCATCCAGACGATAATCGCCCACGTCGGTTTCAAATAATTGTCGAAGCATATAATTATGAAGACGTTCATGAGCATAATTGACAGAAAATTGATCAAAGGAAGAAGTACCGATCGCTGTTGGTGAATAATAGGTATAAGGTCCAGGCATATCCAAGATACCAATGACATTATGAATTGTTTCATTACATAACTTGGCATTAATTTGTTCCACAAGCCAACTAAATAACAAGGAATAAAGTGCTACAACCAAACTATCTCGTTGTTCTCCTGCTTGCTCCACATCCAAAATCATGGTTGTTACATCTTTTTTGATCAGCTGTGTTTTGTAGGTCAATACATTCAAAAGAGCTTGTGGATCCACACCCAAAAAGTCGGCACACAAATCCAATGTCTCTGGGTTTTTCACAAGCGGAGCTTCTTGTAAACTATTGCCTTCAATAAATTGTAAATTACCCAAATGTAATAAACAGGCTAAAAATTGCATGATACGTGCTTGTTGTCTTTTACCAATACCCAAGGAACGTAATGCAAACTTGACAGTATCATAACAAGATTCAGTTTCGTTTTCCGGTGACATTAAAGTATCAGGACCATTGGATCGATTCAAATAACGGTATTCATTGATTGTTGTTAATTGTAAAATTTCTTTTTCTTCTATTGAAGCACTATGTAATAAATAATAAAATATATGGAAATTGCCTTCGCCTGTAGGTCTTTTAACAATTCGTTTCTTTTCAAACAAATAATTAAGTGTTTTGGCACCAGTCATACGTCCTCGTTCATTAAATTGTATTTCCATATATTTCCCAAATCGTGATGCATTCGTGTTTAAGTTTGTTCTTGCATGACCAAAAGCTTCTAATACAATGTGTGCATTCATAATTTGATTTTGTAACTTGGCTTCTTTTTTATGACAGCTCAAGGCCATTAAATGTTGTAAAATTGATTTTTGTGCTTCTGTTTTACCACTTCCCGTTTCACCACTAAAATGGGTTTTTTTTTTATTTAGTTTAGTATGATATATAATTTGCATATCAATAAATAAAAATTTTTGATCTCATGGTTCTTTTCTCTTATCACGATAAAAAAAATAATATATTTTATGGCAGTTTGTGTAATAATAATAATGATAATAATAGTAGTAGTAGTACCTGAGAAAAATAGACTGGTCAACACCAGTTCTTCTCATATGTAAATAAGCTTGGTTTGCCAGTTGATACAAGTGGGGTGGTAATTGTTGGTCTGTTGCCTCGGTTTGAATTTCCTTGTATTCAGTAACATATTCAGGAGAAGTATGGGATTGAAGTGTGTTTTTATAAGGATTCAAAGCAACCAAGATGGCATCGTTAATTCGAGTATAGATTATATCATTTTCATATCTGACTCGAAGTGATGCAGTGATGGAGTCTTCTGTCGGTGATGATAACTGAGAAAGATCAGCTATATTTTGTGGTTTGTTTTTTGTTTTACCCATTTTGATTGGGTTGTATTATATATGATGGAATAACCAACACAAAAAAAAGGGAATGGGAAGGGAGAAAGAGCGATGAGAGAGAGGGGGAGGTGTTGTTCGGAAGTGGGGAGAAGAACGTGATGGAGTAAGGTGATGGGGTATTATTAGAAGAAACAGAGAGAGAGAGAACGAGAAAAAAAAATTACGAAAACAAGAAATAAAGTTGACTTTTTTTTTTTTGACAAGAGAGATTAAAATAGGTTCTCTGGTAGGAGAAAGAGAGAGAGAGAGAGGAGCGGGCACCTAAAGTGAATAGGTAACGTTCACCATATCCTTTTATGATCTGTCTAATACAAATCTGGAAATGATTTATAGACGAATTAGGAGATTTTCTTTTTTTTTATGTTACAAGTTGACTTTTTTTTATAACTAAGCAATCGTTTAGTGTGATAAAATGTGGGTTATTATTATTATGAATGATGTATGATTTACAGACTAAAAAAAAAAGGGACTATTTAAACATGTATGCATATGTATAAAAAAAATATATATAATAAACGTATGGAAGTTGAGCGGAGAGATTGGAATGTATGAATAAATGAATTAGAACTTCACTTTACGCTTTCTACCAGTAAATTTAGAATCCCTTGCCACTGGTTTATCACCACGTTCTCGTGCAATTTCTTTTTTATGTTGAATCCAATCCTTATTCTTGACAGACTTCCTTGAACTAGATTTTCTACGTCGTTGTATTTGTCTTTTATTTTCATAAATGACTGAATCTTTAGCTTCGTCAGGATGTAATTCACCATCCTGTCCTAAAGCTTTGGGCATCATATTTCTTACACCGGTTTGCTGTCCAGCAAATAAACATAAATAATATTTTTTGGCTTTTCTCGAATTAGGATAATCAATTAATAAACCACCTTCGAAACCACATCTTGTTGCTACATCAATAATTAATTGGATTTGATCATCATTTTCTGGGTAAAATTGAAAAATGGCACGTGCTCCTTTACGTAAAGATGCATAAAGTGTTGAAAAGAATCGTTGTAATCGAGCTTTGGGTCGATTGATTTGTTTGTCAGCATTACAAAGCCATTGTAAAACCGAAATACTAATAGCGCCATCAAATGTACCAGGACGAAAACCAACCCCTTGACCTGCATCTTGAAGAAACAAATCACCTTCTGCATCACGTTCCTGGGCCACGTCTGAGTTTTCCAAAAAAAAAATTCAATTTTTTATTATTATTATTTTTAGGATTTCGATGTACGATTAAATTTGTTCTTTTTTTTTTAATTACCTAACATTGATGGTGCAATATCCATGCCTACCCAGAAATGTCCCTCTTCTTCTAAAATTTCACCACTTAAACCAGATCCACATCCAACATCGAGTAAATAAGCAGGACCTTCAGGTAAATTTAATAATTCTAATGCTCGATATGCCATTTCTGCTTGAATTGAAGCTATACGTGAACTAATTTATTATATTCTCCTTTGATGAGTTGACCCTGTTCTATTTATTTATTATAATATATCATATCTTCTTTTTATATCCAATCTTGTTACTTACTTATCAGTATATTTTCTTGCTTCTGTATCACCATAAAACTATTGTTTTTTTCGATTTATTTGTCAAAGTTATATAATGAAAATAATATTTAGAAATAAAACTAATTAACTAATCAAATTAAATCATAACTTGGACAAAACTGGAAGAGAGTCAAAAAAATAAATTTAAGAATAATGAATAGTATACATTACAATTTCTGGTGGTGCAATATGTTCAGGTCTCGACATGACGTATAATTATATAGATTTTGTATGTATGAAAAAAAAAAAAAAAAAAGGTTGGGGAGGGGAAAAAAAAAGAATATGTGCATGAACCTCGGCTACCAAAAAAAACGTGACTGACTCTCTCCGAATAACCTTAAGATTTTCGTGGCTTGCATTTATAACTCAATTCAAGGGCCTGAATTCGTACATAACAATTTATATCTATATATTCACATCTATACAAAAATGCTTCATTTACTTGGTGTAAACTTACCCGATCGAAAACTTGTCAGGTAAAAAAAAACCACATTTTTTTTACATGAAAACAAATGAATAAGAAAAAAAAAAGCAACCTATCCAAACAGCCATTCAAAAGAAGAAAGCAAACTCACGACTACGAAATAATAATAAATAGCACAGCATTACAATACTTTTATGGTATTGGTGAACCTACAGCCGCTAAATTATGTGAACAACTCAAGTTTCCAAAGACTATTAAAGTATCCGAATTAACTGAAGTACAAATCAACGATTTGACCAACAAATTATCAGGCATGACCATTGAAACCGATTTGAAACGTGAAATTCGTGAACATGTTATGCACCATCGTAATATTAATAATTATATTGGCAAACGACATGCCATGAGTTTACCCGTACGTGGCCAACGAACACGAAATAACGCAAAGACAGCTAAAAAGCAAAATGGTCGATGGGTTCAACGACGAGGTTTCAGCATGTAAGAAAAATTAAAGTGACGACGTATTATAGCAACGAAATACCATAGCAACGAAATAGTCATAACAACCATTCTGATTACTAAATATACCTTTTACATTTTTGTGCTTTATTTTAGGTGGACCGCAGCACAATCAAGCCCATTACAGCGATTTATGGATAAATCTTTTTTTTAAATATATATATATATATCAATAGATATAGTATAGTGTGGTGTTATGTTCATATTACAAACAAAATATATAAATGTTTATAAAAAAAGAAGTATAATAATAATAATAATGATAATAATATGCTCCATGGATTATTTGTAAAATTTAGGGAATGAAAAGAAAAGAGTGGGCAAGAGAGATTAAATAGCCAGTAATGAAATAAGAAAAGGGAGGGGGATTAAGAATTAGCATTACAAATGTTTGCCAAATATGTAAAATTGGTATGTTGTGATAAAAGTAGGATGTAAAGGATGGATTAAATAGCCTATTACTTGTGATCAATAAGTTAGCATCAAAGGACTTGGTTTCGGCTCGGATGACTATAAAATAGAAAAGTTTAAAATAATATAATATAGTAAAGGTATTGTTATTATTAGTATCATGATAAAAGTGAAAAAAAAAAGAACAAGATAGATATTTTAATTACCTGCCATCCTTTACCGTCATTTAGTAACATCCAATCATAAACACCATCATCAGTAGCACCTATCCGCTTTAATCCTTTATCAAACAATGTTTGGCAGAAGTCATAATCTGGTGCTTCATCAAACTTTAATTTTCGAATATAATGTAAAAATATGCTAAACTCCACTAGAAACGTCCGCCCCCAATCCCCAATAAAAAAAACAGGATAAACGGTTATTATCATCATACTTTTTTCTTTTTGTTTTCAATTATTTATTTATTTTTACCTGGAACGCCGGCACAAAGCTGAGCAATAGGTGTTCGATGCTTGATTTCTTCAATTTTTTCATATTTTTTTTCTTCTGTTGATGCTTTGACACCTTGCCAAGGTAACGAACCACGTAATAAATAAAGTAGTACATAGCCCATGGATTCTAGATCATCTCGACGTGATTGTTCTATTATATATTTTCGTTCTTGGTCTCAGCTTTATTCATCATAACGCATGTATTTTTTTTTTTTTGCTTCACATGATTTTTTTTTTACCTTCACCAGCATGAGCATGTAAACTCATATATCTTGCAGTTCCAGATAAACAGCCTCTTTCTCGAAAAGGAATATGACATCCCGTTTGTGGGTCTCGATAAGGTTTACTCATGCCGAAATCAATCATATAAATTTCTTTATTGTCTTCCTTATTATAGCCAATTAAAAAATTATCGGGCTTGACATCACGATAAATCAATCCAAGATCATGAACTCTTTGTAATAAACGAAGCTGTAGTAATAACATTTATAATAATAGAAAAGCAGGTTATATATATTATTAACTAGAAATGAAAGAACTAATTTTCGTGTTTTTTTTTCTCCTAGAAAATAATAATAAAACCTACCATCTTTTTTGCAATCATACAAACCGTTTTAGGTGAAAACTGTTTATCACATAAATTAAATAATTCATCTAGATTGGGTCCCAATAAATCCATGACCAAGATATTATAACCATTTTCATGACCATAATAATACGATTGAGGAAATCCAGCTATATAAAAAGAGTCATATGTTAGTTTGTTCCAGAAACTTGATACCTTTTTTATGATGCTTATTTCTATTTATTTACTTTACGTGCTCCTGTTAACATTTCATAAACATGATACTCGTCTTTTAATTGAGGTTGTCGCATATGATCGCATTCAAACTTGATTGCTATATCCTGATTGTTTTCAGTATTAATTCCTAGTTTTTTTTTTAAAAAAAAAATTAACCTTTGAATTAATTTTTGTTATATAAAGTTTAAGAAAATAAAATAAAAGAACAAACCTTTATAAATCACACCGAAACTACCAGCACCAATACGTTCAATAGCTTTGTAATGTTCACCGACATTATCTGGAATAGGTTGAGGTTTAGGTGGAGTATGGTGGTGCATGTCAAAGGGAAAAGAGTGACGCCGACGTTCGGTAGTAATATTACGGTTTTGTTGACTATGATTATTTCCCATGGCTAAAAAAAAGATTTTAGGGGTTTAAGGGAGCAAGTGTTTTATTTTATAAAATAGTGAGAAAAGAGGGTGAAAGAGAAAAAAGTTTGACTTCTTCTACAAAAGAGTCTTTATACTTTCTAAAACTTCGGAACCAAGTTTATATACATCACACTAACTTTACACATATACATGATCTGCTGTGGTAGAAACTTGGCGGAGCTTTGTTGTCCTTCCTTCCTTTATATACCATAAATGTTGAAAATGATATCCTTTTTAGGTGATTTTCTTTTGCTTTTTTTTTTTTTCATAACCGTACTACTATGGTTACAAATTTTAGTGGAACCCTAAGAAATTCGCCTTCCGAATCTTTTTTTGTATTATGTATTTTTAATAAATTCATGAGAAAAGATTCTAGCCTACACCCCGTCAAAAATATATATTTTTTTTCTTGGCTTTTTGGGGAGGAGTTCCCGGTACTTTTTTTTTCTCTTCTCATAAGATACATCTCAATTAGAAACTTGTATTGCAACACGTAAAAAAAAAATCAGCTGGTGAAACATCAATCCGAGTAATAATAATCTACTGCCACTGGGCTTTTTTTTTTATAACAGGGTAAACCCATTACCGTATCTCTTTTCGCTTGTGATAGTAACACGTTTTTTTTTCTTTTTTACTCCGTACAAAGTATTGTGTCAAAAACATTATTTTATATTATTATGAAAAATGAAATAGTAAGACCAATATTATATTACTACTATTTTCATCTTTCTTTGAAGATTTATACTTAAGCATGACCTGACCCTTCTCCCCCAACGGTATAATTATATAATAGTATTCATTGTACCATTAGTAAACATATACACAAACATGAGATCATTTTGAGTGCACGTGAATATGATCGTTTTTGGATCTTTAAATTGATGAGAGAAATACCTTATTCTTATTGTTGAGTTATCGAGTGACTCTTCACTTTTTTATTCTTTATATCTTATACAAATATTTACATATGCTAATAAGCTTTAGATATTCAACAATTTATATTTGTTACTTCACTAATTACTAGTTCTTTACAAAGCTATTTAGAAAACATATGTTGTAACCTATAATAAAACCACCGTCGCGGTTGACACTAGATGATTTTGTACAACATTTCCTTCCATGGATCTTGCTAGTTATCTATAGTGTCTTTAATCCCTATTTTTTTTGGATATTCGTTTTTGTTATACAATCACTTTGAATATAAACAAATCTAGACGTATTCTAAATCGGAAAGATATTCTAACGTAAAAAGTGAAGAGATAATAATATATATACAAGTTTCAATAGCAAGAGTTTGACTACATTATTCGAAGCTATTGTAGCATTCATGAAACTGATGACATTTTCAAGACAACAGATTCTCTCGCTTGCAACGAAATGAGTCCTGCGTTTCATTTCTGATACACATGCGTTAGATAATGATAATAGTATAAAACAAAAGACAAAAGGTTGAATGGTTTTTCAGCAATAATCATTATAGACAATATATGAAGAAAAAGGATACATTATCATCTTACTGTTTGATCGCTTACAATCACATTCTATAAAGTGATGTGCTTATAATAGATTTTTTGGATATAATTCGAATATATAAACAGTAACCTCTTGCTAGGCTGTTTCACAATGGAAGAAGATCAAAAAAGGCATCCCCACATAGCCTTCATGGTAGGATGACTTGTAATTAAAGAATGTGTATTCATCTCTTGGTTGTATAATTCGGCTACCACCCTTCTTTCGATGATGAGAGTTTTTTTTTCTCTTTTTCAATATTCTGCGCAGTTGTACACGCATAGTTCTGTTTTTTTTTTGCAAATCATTTGAATAGTAAACTCTTTTTTACAAGAGAAAAAACAAAATAATGTTTGAAAAGAAAAGCTTAAGAAGATGTAATACTCCATTCTTTTCGATACTTTTATAATATCTTTTCTCTCAAAATCGTTAATACATATTACAAATATGTATTGAAAAGTAGTTAAATTTTACTGGTCAATCAAAAGTGCACAGTCATCTGTCATACGTAAAAGATATTTTGCATCAACATTTGGTAGTACTGTTTTTGTAAATACGATTCTGGAAAACGTCATGCTTTGCAATTTATTGCATAAATTTAATGCATCTTTGATGATAGTCCTCTCCCCCCCTCAAAACAAATCCTATTATAAGTAATTGAGATATGTGTAATAAATAAAGGGTAAATGATTACTATTGTTCTCACGTTACTGTTAGAATCTAAAAGCTATTATTCACAAAAAAAAATAGAGCTTTTAAAATCTGTTACATGAGTGTTGTTTAATTATATTTTTTTTGTCAAAAGCACCACTACGATAATCTAGAAGCTTTTTGGAAGCTAGACACAACGCAACAAAGTACAATGACTAAATTCAGCAATCTGATTTCTTACACAGCCTATTCGCGAAATTTTATACAATGAAACCCGCTCGCGTGCATGAATTTTGTTTATTCAAATTTATAGTTATTTTTTTAGAAACACTCGGGCTACAGTTTTAGTTTCATGGAAACCACTTTGATAATTTATTGGTACATCATGGTCGTTTTTTATTAGGCTAATTAATTTTTGTGGTCAATCAATTAGTATTCATGCAAAACTTGTTATAACCCATGTCATATGCTCAGTTTCATACTCACTCACACACATCACACTTACAAAATTCAGCTGATCAAACCTACTGATATAAATATGGTGCGTGGATCATCTATACTTCTTTTTACAGTTAACTTTTCCAAATATTATAATGCAACAACATATTATTACTAGTCAACAAGACCAAAGAAGTGGAAATATTTCTGAACAAACTTCTTCTACTATGTCTTCGGTATGTATTATATACAACGATCGAAGAGTGTTTTAAATAGTAAATTAACAAGAGAGAAAATATTGATACTTTGTCACAAACACTTATTTTATTAAATATTATAGCAACGAAGACCATCCTTGTGGGAAAAGATGAAGCAAGGAGGCTTCCACGCAGTACAAGCTGATAGAGAGGCTGTCGGTAATGCAGATCCTAAAAGTTTTGCATCTTTTGGGGCCAAATTTGACGATGGTTTTGGTAGTTCCGCTCTATATGAGAGTAATTTGAATGGTCCACCCCATGATCCTAATAAACAACGTCAACGTAATTCACTTGGTGAAGATGCTTTAAGACAAATGTCGTAAACAAAAAGAAAAAAGTAAAAATCTGAAAAATCAAAAAAAAAAAAAAAAAAAAATTAAGACTGTCCACTCCCCACATAACATCATTATTATTTATCTCCCCGTTCTTCTCTGCAGATATTTCTTACCCTTTCTCCCAATTTTAGCTACCTTTCAGAATGTAAAAAAAAAGCAATAAAAACTCTTGTATATAATTTCTAATATATTTTTTCTTTGAATGAATATTATAATAATCAATGAAGTACCTTTTTTAAAAAATTCATAATACTAATAATCATGCTACGTTTTTATTTGTAAAACAATCTATTTAAAATGGAATCAATAAGAATTTTGAACTTTCATCCTGTTTCCCCTATCGATATTTGGGTTTCTTAATAATTAATATCACTGGATCGGTTTCATAAGATTTCAATAAAAGTAAAGTGATGCATAGATACGCTAATTACAGAGGAATATAATAAGTTATAAAAACTAATTCTATGCCGATAGCTATATACATTATTACTATTGAGGTGTTCGGCCAATGATACCTTTCTGTATCACTGTTTCAGCAACAATGCTGTTGTGTATTTGTTTTTGATTCTCGCCTCCACTAGCAAAACTTACTTTGAAAGTGAAGTCATAGTTAGTTCAAGAACAGGTCATCAATAGCAGCCATTATTTGTCTATTCGTTTATTTTTTGTAGATTTTCTTCCTTGTATATAGCAGTCTTCATCAAACATAAAATCGAGTTTGTATCATTTGTCATAGTTCTCAAAGATCATATTATATATTTTATTATTTACCAAATACGGAAGACAGGAGGAATATAGTGCATCCACTCCCAAAGTTTGTAAACTTGCATGAAATGAAACCTTGTTTTGTTACGTATCCGCCCAATGTACGCTTTGGTATTTCCGAGATTGTATTAAGTTAATTTCCTTTTTTTTTCGTTATTACCAAAGTTTGATTCGACATTTTTGATAACTGTTTAGTCATAAGAGCAATATTATGTGTTTTCTCATGTAACTGGAAAAGTAAAAAAAAAAAAAAAAAAAAAAAAAAAAAAAAAATTAGCTTGAGACGTTCAAAACGAACTTTGGAATTAGCAAAGCAAAAATTGAGCTTACACAAAACGAATTTTATTTGTAAGTCTGTAAACTTTGAGGGTGGGAGCCACTGTATTTACTACCCTAATTAAATAAAAAATGGATTAAAGTTTGAAAGCTTGCCGATACCAAATAATACATATAGACTTCAAAATCATATATATATCTTCCATTTATTATAGGTACGTAATGTATACATTTCAGGAAGTTTCTTTACTGCTCGCTGGATATTTTATATCATAATAAGATCAACTTTAAATGAGTCGCCTATCAGCGTCCATTCGCAAACTTCATTATTAAATGATTATTATAATATACGTAAAGTATTTAATAGCTACTATTATAACAATCGATGGCTAAATGTTTTTATGTTTTATTGTATACATACAGCCCCTCTTCCCAACGAGAGTTTAGGGTAAATCTACCCGTGTAACTTCTTGATATATCGTTCATTTTGCACGAAAATTTACAGTACAAATATACAGTGTAACGCGAAAATCCCCAAATCTGCACAATACCCATCACATAGAAGAATCAGCATATATGATAGGTATTTTTTTTATTAAATAATGAAGCGAGGTGTAAACTGCAAAAAAAACATTGAAACATCAAAAGATGAAATGAACCATATAAGAAATTGTTGATGTTATATATTCTTTTTAAAAAAACCTATGTACGTAGATAACCAATAATGATAATGGTATCGAAAAAAAAAGAGATATATTCTTATTTTTCATACTAAATCGGGTATATCAATTCTTTTCTGTTAAATTAGATTGGTGGCCAATCGAGATAAAAACAGAGTTGATGCTACTGGATCAATAAAATGTATATGGTGTAAACTAAGGGAATAGGGGAAAAGAAGGAGAGATGTATAAAATATTGAGTTAAAATACTAGTGTGAAAGATATAGTAGTGGCAACATATCATCACTGGATCAAATAGTAAAATGCAGTAGATAACAAAATAACTTCAACTCATCCAACCGGTTCCTTGATTTTATCAGATAATAGATCGTTTGACAAAGCTTGACCGACAAAATGTCACCTTTTTCTACAAGGGTGAATCGATCTAGCACTTCAATTTTTGAGCCACGATCTACTACTATTTCTTCCACATTTTCATTCATTCTATAAAAGTAATTAATTGTGAAATTGAATTAATTACGTAATACATCGGCTGTTATCATCTTTAGTCAGTACTTACTCTAAAAAAAATTAACATCATTTGGTTCTGTTGACAAACCTGCATAATCAATTATGCATAATCGAACTTTGGGGACTAGTTGATATCTTTTAGATATCCAACTATGTCTTGATAACAACTTACCAGTTGTTTAGGGCTTACTTCGTAAAGTCCAGAACACCTTCAAAAAATCTTCGATTTTTCTTGGACACCTTCTTCCTCTCTAGGAATTAGACAATCGATTCGATTTCTAGAAATCGGGATAATTAAAACTTTTATCATATATTATAAAATAATAGATTTTTTAATTACATTAAAAATCTTATTATCATAATATATTCGATTAATCTCCTTTGTGAAGACATGTGGATAGAAATGAATATAAATCTGCTTATAAAAAACGTTTAAATTAGCGATGACGAAAATAAAAAAAAAATCATGTTTGTCATGAGAATATCGAGAGCACGTTAATTATTACCTTGGGTTGTGCCATCCATGCCTTTTAACTCATTCATAATAACTTCGTTCACTGGACAATCTCGGCTCATTAATGGTTTTGAGGCAGCAGATAGGTGAGACAAATACTTTTGTACAGAGGAATCTGTTTATCAACCTTTGCCTCATTGCTTGTAAAAGACGGCACCGACTAACTTGAGAACATGGTGTTGGTGATTTACGAATATAGGCAATATTGATCCATGAATTGGGTTGTTTTGTACAATAGTTGCGAAACATATTACTATCTTCTAGAAATGGACCTATAAAGTGTATATATGAGTTAGTATGATCACAACACCAAGTCAATTAATAGGATGTAGCTATTACCTATAACACCTTGTTTAAACTGATACAACCACCTTCCTTTTCTTGGTTTGCTTTCTGTGTCCCGCTTCGTAACCAGCTCACCAAAGTGGTCCTTTTCAGCTGCTAACCATAAAGTAACTTGCCTTCCCGAGTAATAATCTTGTAGTTTTGGATAATATTTTTTTAGCTTGTTATATATTTCTTCATTAGTTAAAAAAAGTTTTTCAAATAATTCATTATTTCTCGGATCTATTTTTGAATATAACAACTTGGCTAAAGCTAGTATAGCTTTTTTCTTGTAGTTCACTGTTATAGCAAAGAAAAAGAATCTCAGTACTTAATTCACCCAGTAATACAAGAAACACGTAATGTTACCTTGAGTATTTGAAGTAAAAGGCTCTTCTATATTATCTATTTTTTTTCTTTACAAATGAAAATATGCTTTTTTAACTATTTTCACAAACAAAAAGGTTGAAACATATTTTATAAATTATATTTACCAGGTTTAGGCACTTCTGTCGGATTTTAAAGAGGAGTACGCGGATAACTTTTATATTTGAATGGATTTAGTTTTATCCCTTTCTTTGAAAATGCAAAGGGTTCTAACACCCCAAGTTCCTGTCGATACATGACATCAAGTTTTGAATCGGAAAAGTATTTTTTTGCTTGGACTCGATACTCAACATTAGGTTCCAAATTCAATACCAAGCATGCCGTTTGACCATAAGTAAGTATTGTAACAATAGAATTAACCAGGCTAGCTGGAGCCAATCAATGCAAAAGCTTAAAATGCTTTTCTTGTCGAGTAATGAATGTCTTCAAGTATGTTTGGGAAGCTTTTTAAGGGGGTTTTCTTTGTCGAGTATTATTTTTTTTTGTAGGAGACTAAAAAGTCTTTTTTTATTTAATCACACGTTGGAATTTGAGGGGTGTAACTAAGTTGAGATAAGGAATCAGAGGAAGAGTAAATGGGGAAAGAATAAAGTAATGCGAAGCTGCACCGAGCTTTGATATTCCATGTAAATAAAACAATGAGAAAGAGACAGTGGACGACAGTAAGTGGGTTGTCGAGTATTGAATGTCTTTGGGTATTGTGAAATTTTGTGCAGATTTGGGCTTTTTCGTGTACCGCCCACTAGTTTTCATGCAGAATACATTTAAGATGCATTTTTTGTGTAGTTTTATCATATATACATTTTTTGTGTAGATTATTTATAGATTTTTTTAACAATATCACTCATGAGGTACTTGTTATAATTTTGATACAAATATTTGTTCGGAACTTCTGTGTATTTAGATTATCAATAAAATAGATATGTCTTTTTGACACTTTTAAGAATTTATAACTGTTTAGTAGCTAATACTATGACGTTTTTATATTACGTACAAAAGATATAATTTAATTGAAATGTAAATAGATTCACGTAATATAAAAAAAGATACTCTGTATATATATTTTTAGCTATACTCGCTAATAATAAAAGTTATTATCAAAGCAGGGTACGAAGTGGTATTGCCAATGTCAAATTTACTTTCATATACGTATAACTTGTTGTGAAATTTTAAATATGATTAGTATTCCATCACATATCTTCAATGTATTCATATAAATATTTTGATTTTATCATCCTTATAATTCTATTACGTACATAGGTTAAAATGCATACACATGGTTACTAATTTGATGACAATTTGTCAAATTGTGTATCTGGCTTTAAATAATTATTGATGACCATATATTTGTTAAAAATATGGAAGTAGAGAAGAAAGTAATATTACAATAGTACATAATAATGAATAAAGAAATAAAAACTATTATACCGTACATGAGAATTAGATGGCAAGATATACAAAATAATATTAATTGTACTACTTGTATGTATATCATATAAAAATATCAATGAAGTATGATATTAAAAAAACTTTAAGAATAGAATAAAATAAAATCGAATATTTCATTAGTATATATTACTTATAGTATCTCTAATAATTAATAATACTGATACAAGTTATGTTCTAACTTGTAAATTAAGTCATATCAAAAGAGGTCTATTGTTTTTTTAGTATAGCTTCACATGAATCTTTGTTATACCAGGTGTTTTATATCTAAGTTATTATTTTAATCCGAGTATTTGTCATAGTTAAAGTTGATCTTTTTTTTTGGACACTTCTTTAGGTTATTTTCATTTAAAGCAATCATCGTCATCATTTCGTTTTTCACTATCACTTGCGATCCATAATAATTCTTAGCTGGAAATTACATGATCATTATTTTTGTTATTGTTATTGCTATCATTATATATTAAATTCAGCAAAGTTTTTAGAAAAAATATAAACATCCTATTATGATATTACAATATATAATTATTAGTTAAATAAAACATTAATTTTTATTGTTTTATTTTGCTTGATATTAGTTCGCTTTATAAATTATCATGATAACTTCTGCGTGTATGTGATATCAATGTTAAAAAACATTCTGATCTACTGACTCAACGAGGTAGATAATCGACATTTTTTAGAAAGTAGTTTATTATAAAATTATTTTTGTGCATGAATTTTTTGTGCAGTTTTGTCATTGTGCAGAAATTTTTTCTGTAGTTTCTCAGATTTCGTGTAGTTTCTATTTGTTTATACATTATGTCATTTTTTATGAGTTATAAAACTATTTATGAAAGAGTTTCTATACTTTATAATATTTTCTACTGTTATTTTTATATATTTTTATAAAAAGGTAGTAAGGAAACTTGACAATTTAAGTATATAATTATTATTGACTATGTATAGTAGATCTATTTACATTTCAATTAAATTATATCTTTTGTACGTAATATAAAAACATCATAGTATTAGTTACTAAACAGTTATAAATTCTTAAAAGTGTCAAAAAGACATCTATATTTTATTGATAATCTAAATACACAGAAGTTGCGAACAAGTATTTGTATCAAAATTATAACAAGTAGTACCTCATGAGTGATATTGTTAAAAGGATCTATAAATAATCTACACAAAAGATGTATAAATGATAAAACTACACAAAAAATGCATTATAAATGTATTCTGCATGAAAATTTACAGTATATACATTTACAGCTAGTACAAGCTGCTTATATAAGGTAGCCTCTTCCCTATATAATTCAAGTTAGATCGATCAACAATGCACCATGATGAACTCATATGTTTTCATCAGAGCTGGTGTTTGCTTAAATTCTTTCGGGTCTCACCACCTAGAGTTGAATTCTTATCTTGACATAACTTATTCCTTTACTGGGGATATATTTTTTTTAGTTTTTGGTAACTCTCTCTCCACGCTTTTCTTGTATTATATACAAATAGGTTCTTTTTTTGTACCACGCAAGAGCAACCATATACCCACACAGGCTAGTGCCAGTCAATTAGTCTTCTATAATAAATTGAAACTTCTAAGTAATTTGTTGACATAATTATTTCAAATTATATTGCAAAGCTAATATCACTATACATTTATTATTAATAACGATACTAAGTGAATAGATCACGTGATTGAAAGAAAGTTGTATACAAACCCGAGATCCAGAACTGTTAATCGTGAGAATTTTTTTTTTATGTAAGCAAAAGATAAGTGTGACCAAAGAGAAGTCGACCAATTTGTTTATTTGTTTGGACTGTATTATTCTATGGTACATGAGCAGAACTTATTATCTATTGATTTTAATAAAGCTACTGGATCAACCTATCACTTGAGGATATACAATAAAATTGTGGGAGAGGCGTCAAATTCTTAGTTTTCTGACATTATTTTTTAGGTTTTACAAAAAAAAAAAAAAAAAAGCTTTAAAGCCACTTCCTGATTTTCGGGTGGGAAAAAAAATGCATCCCTTGTTCCTTATAAATAAAGTAATCACACTCCTTTAACAACTCCCATGCGATTCCACATTATCGGTGTAGGTGCCATCGGTAGTCACATTGCTACCGAGCTTAAAAGACATAATCCAGTCACCCTTGTTCTTCGTTCACAAAAGGCAGTACAAGAGTTTCGTGAACGTCATAATAATGAAATTACCTATAAACGGGTGGGAATGACACCACGTCAAATTTGTGGTTTTGATGCTGTTGCCATGGATAACCTGGATAATAAAATGTCAGATATTGAAACACTTGTATTGGCAACCAAGGCAACGCAAGCTATTGAAGCTGTACGTTCGGTTCGTCCTTATTTGACGTCTATGAGTACCTTGCTGTTACTACAAAACGGTATGGGTGTTGCTGATCAAATTCTCCAGTCATTATGGCCTGTCAAGGAAGAACGACCTTCGGTAATTATTGGTGTGAATAGACATGCAATTGAACGCTTAGCACCTTTTAGTATTCAACATAATAGTGGATGGAACGATAAAGCAGGAGGATTGGTACTTGGTGCATTGCCACATTCTCGCAAAGAACAAGTCGAGCCTGTTATTCGTGCTATTACAGAAATACCTGAAATGAACGCAGAATCTGTTGATTATTTAGAATTACAAAAGCGTATGATGCGTAAACTTGTTGTTAATGCTGCTATCAATCCTATCACTGGTATCTTGGATAGTACGAACGGGGAAATGTTGGAAAATAACTATGCAATGGGATTATCACGTAACGTTTGCAACGAAGCTGCAAAGGTGTTGACGGAATTGAATACAACAGGAGAAGAATTGTTTGAAATGATCAATGGCATGCTTGAGATTTCTAAAAGTAATCGCTGTTCGGTAGGTTTTATATAGACTTTTATGTTGAGTGTTGGATAGATTAGATTTATCCTGTCATTGTTTCATTTTTTACTAAATTTCAATTCTTTTTTATGTTTGTAGACTGTTCAAGATTTTAGAGCCAAGCGCTTGACAGAATTGGAATATATCACTGGCTATTTGATTAAATTAGCTAAAGAACGCAATGTAGATGTTCCAACAAATCAGTTCCTTCTTGATATGGCTCATGCTAAAGAAAAAATGATTTGTTCATAAATTTACTGTCTTGTTATTAGTATTCCCCACCTTAATTATTATTATTACCATTGTAATTTAACTCACAGCTAGATCCCTCCTTTATTGTTTTTATTATCATATTTATTACCGAAAATAGACACACGCATATAGATCCTTCAAGATTTTGTTTATTAGTTTTCACTATATCCGAACAATATTGTTGACCAGAAGATTAATAATTATTACATTTCATGTATTGATAATATAAAATAGTATGATGTATAAATATAAGTATGAACATTTTCAAATAGGAATAATATTTTTTTTTTTGTTTCATTTAAATTGTAAAAAAAAAAAACTAGGAAAAGAGAGGGAAAGTTATGCACAACAAATTCTATGTAGGATGAAGGTAAATAAAAAAACAGAAGAAATATAATAAAATCTAATTATTTTTTAAGAGAGTAATTACTTTTTTTTTTTTTTTAGAAAAGATGAAAAGTGATTTAGAAACGTCTCTTGGCAGCACGTCTTGCAGCAGCAGCAGCACGTTGTCGCTCACGCAATGCTCGATCTTTTTCCAACTTTTCATGATGAATAGTTTGTTCACGGAAATTTTCCATAAAGCCCTTTGTGTTCTTTTGAAGTTCAGATGCAGGTTTCACAAGTTTGGGGATATTAAATGCCTTTCGGATAGTTGGATTCTTGAGAGCAAGAATTTGGGTAATTGATACAGCGTTGGATGTAATCCAGTAAATAAATACACCCTATTATACATTTGATAAAGAGAGGAACGAGGGTTAAAAAATCATTTATAATACATCACATTGTTTATAACATCCAATATATATACGTAAGAAAAACACTTACACTAGGCATCCATGCAGTGAATGGAATCATAACTACCGCCATACCACGGAAAAAGTTCTTCATAGTTTTACTTTGAGGATTAGCAGCACCCACTTCGCTACCAGCTTCAAGAATAGCCATCACACCAGCAGCACTTGCAACAGGTAAAACATAATAAGGATCTTGTGCTGTCAAATCTGTAAACCAACCAAGACCACCTGTTTGTAATCCAGGAACAGGGAGGTCCGCCATAGCTCTTAAAGCCATAAAAAAGGAAATCATAACAGGCATCTGGATGATAGGGAGACCAAGCGATTTCATTGGATGACAACCATGCTTTTTGAACAAGGATTGCATTTCATTCGAATATTTACCAACAGCAACTGAATCACCTTGTTGTTGTGCTGTTTTCAAGTTTTCCATCAATCGTGATACTTCTGGGTTCAAGTTCATCATTTTAGCGTTGTTACGTTGAATTTTAATCATAAGAGGTAAGAGAGCCAAACGAACAACGAGAGTAGCGGCAGCAATAGAGCCCCACCATGGTAAACCTGAATAGACATGAATAGCTTCAAGCATAGCTTCTAAACCACCTACAGGGGTAAAGTTGCACAAGCCCAAGGCTTTAAAATCACCAATTTGTGCTGCTGCTTCACTTGTGTTCACAAGAGCTTGAATGCTGTCATTGGCAGTTGTCGTTACGTTTTCTGCAACGTCTGTTGCTGTCGTTGTTGCTGGTTCGGTGGTATATGAACGAACAAAAGCTGCCGCACCAAGTCGTTGAGCAGTCAAAGATTGTGGTTGTTTAAGTGCCATGAGACGTGCCATGGTGCGTGGCGACGATTGACGTGGTACCTTTGTTAACTAATAATGTGTTTGTTGTCTGAAATTAGTTTTTATTTTTATTTTCATTTTTTGTTTATTATGTAAGGTTTTTCAATTTTGAATAATAACTCGTTTTTTTCTTTTCTTCTATTTACCAAACGTAAGGCCATGCTACCAGAACTAATAATATAATTCCACAAAAACAATTAGTAATGCTAATTTTAATCCCTTTTTTTTCAACTTCTTTTTTTTATCTAGGTACCTTGCTGCTTTAAACATTATTTATGTGTATAAGTTGCGGAACCGGAGCTCTTTTGTCGCATCAGTGGCATGGTAATTTTACGACTCAAAAAGCCACCTGCTGGGCGGCCAACAAATAAAAAAACTTGTACATCCTGCATCATTCTTAAGTACTTTGACAGCTGCAACATTGTTTACCCAACAATGCTTCTCAAGCACACTTGAAGCAAGATAAGAATTATCAATTAACTCTCAATGATCCCACAACTGTACCTGACAATGAACTACTGATGGAATATATATATATATATATATATATATGTGTGTGTGTGTGTGTGTGTGTGTGTGTGTGTGCTTATGATGATAAACTTTATGAGTCGTCATTTTCAACATGGTTATAGAAAGACTTGAGCATTTAACTACTACTATAAGAAGCTATATTCGATACGTGTGCAAAACTATATTTAAAAATCAACTTTTTTTCTTGTTCTTCATCAATAAGGAGCATGATTCTTTTGCGGAGTATATAGTTTAGCATAAGACGATCTTGCTCCGTATCTAGATTGTGTACATCATTGAACTCACACACATATGCGCGCGAGCTACCACCTAATGTTCGATCTCTATGACCTTTTTCAAAAAAAATTCATATGTTACATTCACAATACGTTTCATCTTTTCTGTCATTGAGGAAGATTTTTCACAATCAGCTAGTTTATCACAAATACAACGAACCAAACTCTGATTATGATAATAAACTAAGCTGAGGAGTCCTGATATAATAAATTGATCGTACGTATCAGATGAATTTCTTTTACAACCCGATGGATTGCTTTTCGCAATCGTCGGTACATAGCATTAACATAATATTTTTTAGTTTTCTATTTTGAAATGAAATTTGATCATTATCAGAGCTTCCAAAGGTATTAAGTATTGAGATTAATATAGAATCTTCTTTAATAATAAAAAGATACATGGGACATTAACAGTAATATTTTAATATATTAAAGAACATCAGGAAATAGGAGCTGCCATACGTTTTTCTTGAAATTAAAAGATTAAACACAATATATAACGAGTTTGGCTTTTTACTGTTATGCTACTTGTGATAGTATTGGCACCAATTCGCGTAATGAAATATGATAGTGGGGGGTTGGAGAACATTGTTAGAGGAAGTCGAGATATTAATGGTGATTCAGTTGTTAGAGTAAATTAGCTATATTCATATAATCTAAAAGAGTTAAAAATAATATATCGATGGCATAATATATCTCAATATTGAAGATTTACTTGATAGCTCGAATTCTTTTTTTTTCAGTTAAATTTCTTACACATACTTGCATAATTACTGTACTTTTTAGTTATTGGTTCATACTTTGTTATTCACTCATTAACATTTTTGCAACTCTCATCAATTACCATCGCTTATTATTCTTATTGCTAAAGTGTTACATAAGGAGCCATTAAATACAATCTCGATTTTTGAGAAAATCAAATATCATCAGCACTCATCACGCTGATTATGTTTAAGAAGAAAATAACTCATCGTCATCTATGGGGATATATCCATTGGATGGTAGTATACTCAAAAATAATAATAATCGGAGACTGCTTACAGCATGTGCCTGATTAAATCGGAGCACTGCTTATACACATGTTCTTAATGACTACAAAATAACCTGATGAATAGCGCTGTTTGTTATTAAAGCATAGGTATTGGACCAATCAATAATACTATATCAATAGATATAAAAAAAAATCAAGAATATAATAGCTGGTAACAACCTATTATCTACCCTCCTGTTTTTATACCAGAACAAGGTCTTCCCCTCTGTTTGAGTAACGTCAATTTTTTAAAATGCTTGAAAGAGGAGTTCTGAATTTTAAATTTTTTTTTTCCAAATGTCTCGGATCCTATTGGCATTCTTTCCGAATTGGGTTGCATGTACGTTCTTTGGCAACAGAAATATCAATATGGTGGATAATAAGATACATTACAGAACGTGTTAATTATAGTTTTATACTCACTAGTTATGTTTTGAAACAAGAAGATGACCCGAAAGTTTTACTGTCTTGATAAAAATGATTCGGTAATGGAAGAAGATCGATCGATAGGTTTATCCGTTACAAGTTACAAAGTACCATCCATATCACTCAGGATGGTGATGAATTAATCTGCTATAGTGCAAAAGACGCACAGTCATTTCAAGATATTAAAAGATAAGAATTATATCGTGCTGATAGTAGAATTAGAAATGGTCCCGTAGTTATCTCCTTCTCTGAAATAATTTAAGTCTCATATATTTATAAACCTTTTCTTTTCTTGTCTGATTGCTATCACATTATTCAATTTATTTACATGTAATGCAATATGCATTGATGTATCTTTTTCTGCATTGTATTCATTATGTAACAACAATAATAGGAGAGTATTTCATACAGCTTACAGGAGTAGCCGAAATAGACTTTTTTCTGCAGGACTCCAAACAAAAGAATTGCATATTTATACATCCGTATTGGTATTATATCAGCATTTAGTGACACTATCTCTGTATTAATGGTAACTGTGTCACAAAGTTTTTCCCTTACTTCTGATGTCATAACAATAGAAATGCCTTTTTACACGTTGTCGTTTATGCTTGTTAGGGAAGTTATCATCGTTTTAATAAAATGCGCCAAGAAAAAAAAAGAAGCAAATTGTTTACAATATAACTTTTGTCGGTGCAGTCATTGACAAGATAAACAAATCATATTCTATTTCAAGATTTCGTTGTTTGTTGATTGTTGGTGTGTGAATAACTGTGCCACATACAATTATCATTAAAAGTAGGGGTGACTTTATACAAAATAAAACTGAGAGCGTTTAGCCGATGGGAGATTTATTTGTTATAATCCATTCTGTTAATATAAATATACATTTCTATTTTGCAATGTTGAGATTTCACACATAAGCCATTTACGACTGGATTATACATCAATAATAGCAAAACCAATTTTATTTTATCTTATACAAGAAAGAGAACAATAATATTTACTATTTTTACCCACATGGCCGATTTCAAACAAAAAAAAAATTGAAAATTTCTTTATCCTTTTCAAAACAATAATTAAAATAACGTCATCATGTTGATACACAATGAATATAAAATAATACCGTAATAAAGTTTATTGTATTATTGAAGTATACGCTATCAGAAAGTGGGGGGTTTATGAGATGGGGAGGGAGCCAACAAGAAGGAGGGACGTGATGAAAAAGTATTATTTATTTGATATCGAACTCGTTTTTGCCGAATAGCCATTCTCGATAATATTTGAGTTTCGTGTCCCGAAACGTAAATAATATACGTGGCAAACAAGAAGTTTACCTGGTTATGGTTTTTTTTCTTTACAACTCTAAAATAATAAAATGCACCCCCAGTGAATTGTTCAATACGTGACTTTGGGGGGGGAGTGGTGAAAGAGAAACTCAGCCTGCTTTTACATCCTATACCATCCACTGACACCCGCCCATGTTTTTATATTTGTACAACAAATGTTTCCCCGGGTTGTCAATGAGGAGGGCGTAATATAAAAAGGGTCTCTTTATCGCTTGGCATTTATTATTCATTTCTTTTTATTTTATTTTACTTTTACGCAATCATAAACCATGTGTAAGTTATTCGTACTCAAATACATGATAGGGAAATTTATAATGGTAAAAAGGAATGATAGAGTTCTTTTTTGTCTAACTAATTGGGTTATGATCATATAGCTGACTACGAAGGAGAAGTTTTCGAAGACCAACAAGAGGAACAAGAGGAAAATGACTTTGAGAAGGGTTCCCGTCCTGAAGATGATAAAGTTCGCTATGGGTAAGTTATTTTATATAATTGATTGGGTTTGGAATCCTTTTTTTCTCCACGATTTAAACAAATATACCACCATTATCATTATATACTTATACATATATTCACCAATAATGATTACGCGTATAATAGTAACGTCATCTATTTGAAGCACGACGCCACTGGAAAATATCTTACTTCCGTTGATGGTGAAAACTATGAAGAGGGTAGTGGACAGCAAAAGGTAAAATAATACATTTTTGGGCTTACGCAATTACCAGTTATACCATTTTCATGCTTTCCCCCCCCCATCTTCTCAAGAAAAAAAACTTTAATGGTTTATAATTAACTTTTCATTATTTATATAGGTCTTTACTGGTGATGATGATGACGATGACTCTGAATTTTTAGTTATTCCCATTCCTGGTAAAGAAGATCAAATGAGCTACGAAGTTGGTTTTGATGATCAATTCCGTCTCCAACATGTTGCTACTGGTCGTTACCTCCATTCTCACCCCGATATTCCCAGTCCTGTTACTAACCAACAAGAAGTCACTTGCTTTGGTGGTGGAGACGAATCTGATGAAAATGATATTTGGGAACTTCAAGCATTCCCTGATCACGAATATGAAGGAGATTACGTATGTGATTTTGTTTTGTTTGTGTGTGCGCGTGTCTGTATCAGGGTGATGGGATACGGAAAAAGAGAGAGAAAAAAAACTGAGCCATTATTTCTAACTTGTTTCGTTTATTGTATTTATAGCTCTGGCATCTTGACATCCCCGTCGTGATCCGTCATATCATGACTGGTCAAACTCTTCACAGCCATGAAGAATCTATTGATGATGATAAAAATGAAGTTACCGGTTATGTTGGCACCGATGACAATGACAAATGGCAAGCTGTCTAATGTAATAAATAACAATAAAAAGAAAGATTGCTATGTATATAGTATATAAATATATTTTCATTTTTGCTACATTTCCTTGGTTATATCATTTATTTGAAAATTTTGTTTAATCTTAAATACCTCACTTTGTACAATGAAGCTAGCGATAATAGCGCAGGGATGGTTTATTTCTTAAAAAAAAAACCCTATTTACTCATCTTCCTGATTATTTACGTGACGATATGATATTAGAGTATAATTTTTTAGGCACTTTACTTTGTACTGGTACCCTATTTAGCCAATCTCATTACTGTAATAGTGCACTGATTCTAGATTTTGTTATAGTTGGAGACTAAAAGAAAAAGAAATAAGAGTCCGACCATGTTGTAGCACTAATCACTGAAAAATCACAAGATGTTATTTGTATGCATAAACTTTTCACTCTTTATATCTGATAAAAAAGCGCAGTCAATATCTAATCCCGATTTTGAGCTGTGCAATGTAAATGTTTTAATTTTCTTTTTATTACAATTAGATTATTATGGGAATATACAAAAATGTAAAATAGGATGCCATGATGCTTAGTATATACTATATTTGTTGGAAGGGGCACTAGAATGTGTATATTTTTTTTCTTTCTTTTTACAATTATGCGATAATAGCATCACGCTTCAAGCAATTTTGAAGCATATTAATATTTGAATCTAGTTCCGAAGGTAATAGTTGACGAAGCTGATCATTGATGTTTTGGTACCAAATTATCACTGGCATAGCAACTGATAATTGATTGTTGGAGAATAATAAAAGTCCTTTGGCTGCAGTCATTTGTAATATAAAATCATCTAAAGTATAAGAATTATATTATCCATTAGTAATCTTTTAACTATTAACTCTCCCAATTTTATTTTTATGTACGTGTATATTTCCAACTTTACCTTTGGAACAAGTTTCTTCAGTGACATGAAGAGCTTGAATAAGTTTATCTCGAATGATTTTAATTCCAGTATGCTCAGTTTCCTTTAATCCTGTTCGATTTCGTCGGTATATTTGATCAGCAACTGTAGGTTGGAGACCAGTTCGTACAAGTGATGCTTTAAAAAAAGAGATTTTTTAATTGTTAGTAGTCCTTTTTATAAAGTTGAAAATATAGCTTTTCAAATAAGCAAACAAATAATAATTACCCATTAGTTCTAAGCATGTATCTGCAATATGTGGATTATTCATAAGCGGCCAGAGTTTATCGACAATGAAGTTGTCATATGTAGTTTTCCAGTCGTTGACACGGTAATAAGTCAGTTCAAATGCCTTGACGAGATTAAATCGTAAATCACTAAATGCAACTAATATAATACATATTAGCAACATTTCTCATCTACTTGATCACAATATATATAAAATATTTACCTGGATGTAAAGACTCAAGTTGTTTGTATTCTTCCGAAACTAACACTCTTGAAAACTCCATAAGGCGACTAGTTAATGAGGTAGAATTTTCTAATAGTGGCCAGCCACATAAATCAACGAAATGCATGTAGTACTAATATATATATATATATATAAAGTAAAATGTGTATGAGTATGTCACACTCTTTCATACGTATTCATTATTCTGTTATTTTTTTTTGTTTTACCTGAAGTGTCTTGGGGTTTTTTTTACAGAAATCAACACAAGCACTTTGTATGACCTTGATTATCATTTGCATACCATCTACCCAAAAAAAGAGAGAGAGAGAAAGAAAAGACCTGATTAGCAAAATAACATCTTGTAAATTAGAAGAAGTGATTCTCTATTTACCAGGTACTACGCCTTCACCCAATTTTAATGTATCTCGCCATATCAACGCTACATTTATTAATGGTAACAGGATATTATCTTTTAAAACTGACATCCGTACAATATCGTAGCATAACACATGAATACGTTTTTGATCATTAGTACGTCTGTATAACATGGATAATAATCGAATATATCGACTAAATAAATAAAAGAAAAAGTTAGTTTCCACACTTTCCTTTAAAAAAATAAAAAATAAGGAAATAGAAACAGCATCTACCATGCAAAGCTTATTTTTGAATTCTTTATGTGTTCACGAACTTGGCTGGTCGCCCATTCGATAAATTTGGGGTATAATGTCTTGAGAAATATCAAGTTAAAAGATCTAGTTAGTATCTACACCCTCTTTCTCTTAACCTTCTTGTTAATCATGATATGCTTTAAATGCTGTTTTTACCTTTTCATATAAGCTACAATACGCAAATATCATCCACGCAATATTCTTTTCTCTGGCGTCAATACATGATGGACATATCAAATATAAGTTGTCCGGTAAACCATGATTATGGGATTCAGCATTTGGATCTGATTTTAAGACTGGATTGGCATGACTTCTACTCTCCTTGTAGAATGACGCAATACATTCAAATAATGGATGCGGTTGATTACTATTTGAAGCAAAATAGTTTTTTAACTTGGCAACACACTCAGCCATGGATGATAATTCGTGGATACTTTCTGTAGGAAGATTCTTTGAGAATTTTTGTACATAATCTTCAAGACCTATATTAAGAACAAAAAAATAAAGAGAAATCATTTCATTAGATGACTCTCTTCAAAGAATTATTTCATTAAAAATGAAGTCTTTACCTTTGATAGATGGAAGGGGTGTAATATTGGGCCGTTTGTAAGGCCTGGCAGCAGCAGGTGTATTAGTATCTGTGGAGCTAGCCGCAGCAATAAGGGGAGTGTTGGTGTTGGTACTACTTTTACTAATAATGGTCGTACTGCTGGTAGGTTCATCTACTTTTCGTTTTCGAGCAATTCCAGGTAATCGCATGCCAGCAAGCTTTTCGAGATTTGTTCTTGGAGCTCGTGTTTTTTTTGGAGCAGGTTTTTTGATTTCTTGTGGTGGAGGAGCAATACGTTGTGATGAGGATAATGTATTTATAAGAGGAACAGAAGGCGGAGAAGTAGAACGAGAGGCGGTATTTGACGTTGCTAGTGGTGCCGTTGATGACGGTGGTAGAGGTAATGGCGGTGAATGATAAGATGGGTTTCTTGATGTTTTTTGCAAATTGGATGGTGATGTTGACGATGATGTAATAGCTTTTGGTTGTTTATGATGCTGTGGTAGTTGTAGTGACGGTACTTCGGGTGATAACGAATCATTCTCATAAAAATCATCCCAATCACTTCGTTGTGTGGATATGGCTGATAAAGATGGTGACATATTTCCAAATTCTGGTATATAAGGTGCCTAACATATTTTAAAAAAAAATCCATCCATCTAATAAGTAAACGAACAGAAAAAATAGCATACTATCCTATCCAAGTTTTCTGTGGTCTTACCAAATTCGTATTTCGCTGTTGTTCCGTCATACGCGAATTGACCACGAGCAGTTCAGTATATCGATCTTGTAATACTCGCTATGAAATTCAGTTTATCCTCTTTAATTTAGTGATTTACTTCTTTTATTTTCACTTTGTTCTCAAAATTAAAAAACAAGATATAATTTTTACCTTTTCCTCTAAAAGTTTTTGGTTCTCTACAACACGCTTCCTTAGTTCTCGTATAAGGCTGTCATTATTAGCTACAGATAGAGTAGACCGTTGTTCAGGAATAGGTTGGGGTTGAGGTGGTTGGGAGACAGATGTTACTGCTCTAGACTGCTCATGTGCTTCAACAAGTTGTCTTTGTAATTCTTGTACTTTTGCTCGTAGCGTGTCTGAATCTTGTGCTTTTGTTCGTAGCATCTCTACTTCTTGTGCTTTTGCTCGTAACGTCTCTAATTCTTGTGTTTTTGCTCGTAACGTCTCTAATTCGTGCCGTTGCGATTTCATTTTTGATAATTCGTGAACTTTGTTACGTAAAACCTCTATTTCCTTCTTTTGTGATTCCATTTTTGCGACTTCTTGTTTGGCCTCTGCCAATGAGTTTTGTAACATCTCATAATTGATATTCATTTCCATTTTATCGTCTTCCATTGCATCATATTTTTCTTCCCATTCATCACGTTCCTCTTGTAATTTGTCGTATTGCTCTTTAAGCTTATTATAAGAGGATGATGAAGATGATTGTTCATGTTTATTATCATTGTTGCTTTTCCATGTTTCGTGTTCTTTTTTCAACTCGTTATATTGTTTCTTTAAAATAATATGTTCTGCTTGTAATGATCGATAAGTAGTTTGAATGCTTTCTTTTCCTCCTTTCAGTGCAGATAAATCTTTTTTTAGTTTAGCGATTTCAGCAGTATTGGATTGTTGCTTTTTTGATTTATCTTCTACTTCAGCTTCAAGTTGTTTGATATACATCTAATATATACATATGTTTCAGTTTATAAACGTACACTTTTTATCTACTTTCCAAAGTTAAACTATAGTTTTCTTTTTATTAGTACCTCGCGATTCGTCAACTTCTGACTAACTTGCTGATTCTCAAGTTGTAGTTGATTGGCACGAATTTTCTCTTCTTTGAGATCTATACATAATAATAATAAAAGTTAAGAAATATTTTGTTATAATCCAAATTTTTATTATTGTTATAAATATTATCAGAAAAGTTATTATTTACCATTACGAGAAGTTTCTAAATACTTTAATAACTTGTGCGTAGCAATGATTCTTCCTTTAATTGCTTCGATTGAGTTACCAGAATTGACTGCCGAGACCATACTATCTGTTTTTTCCATTGTCGGTTTCTCTTGAATTGTTTTGGCCGTTGTCGTTGAATCTTCAAGACTTCGATTAGGACCAGGCTTCGAGGATTCCTGCGGTTGCATAGAGATCAAAATGAAGTTATTTCTATCTTTTTTTTTTTTTTTTTGGCGAACTGACAAAAGCTGTAAAAAAAAAGTGAGAAATTTTTTCTCCACCAATGAATATGAGAGCATGAACTAAAATGTCTTGGTGGAGCTTATTTTCAGTTTCTTATCATGAAAAAAAAAATACGCACATTTCATTATCTATGCTTTAAAAGGTTTTCATTAATAACGTTTTGTAAATACGAAATATAAAGAAGAATATTACTACATGGTTCTTTTTTCTGCTTTTATAATGAAAGATATAATCATATATCAGGATTACTGTCTACTACTTATGCTTGAAATAATAATAAGAATAGCCAAAGATAACTAAAATGTTACATGGTTTATTACGTATTTATAATTTATTAAAAAGAATGTATATTTAGGGCTGTTAAAAATTACGTGGTTTTCAAGCAAGCTATAAATTGTATTTAGTATAAATGACTTTGTTCTTTTTGTTGTTTAGCAACTGTGCCGTTTCCCATGGATACAGCCGAGGAAAAAAACATCCTAATCTATACACTCCACTACAGTATATGTTGTCAAGATTTCAAACCAAAACATCAAACTCATAATATCAATCCAAGAGTACCTCACAAAAAAAGATCTTTGCAACAGCATTTTATGTTTCCACTGTCAACATGTTAACTCTCTAGCCTAGTGAAAAGGCCGGGGTCATTGAGCAGATGTTACTGAATGATTTTTTAGAAAGCATGAGCAAGAAAAGAGTAATTCAAAGAATTACAAGAAGCATAAAAGATGCAGCAGGTTATTATTCTTTCAATAAACATTGGTTTTCTTCCTTTTGAATTTGGTTCCCGCTACAAGACTGGTATTGGGATTAGCAAAGACTACTTGTACCACCAGTACTATTATTATTATTATTATTATATCATCATACGCACGGACCTTCACAGGTATTATGATGGAATAAAAAAAAACTTCAAGTACAAAAAATCTTTGAATACCATGGTGACCTATTAAAACAATTTTTTTTTTTAAAAAAAAAAAAAACCTCTGGTTTACATACCTGTTACCATACGAATTACTTTCATACCGACCAGCTCTTAGGTTTAATTATTACAGTGCTCTTTTAAAGTTTAGCTTAAATAGATCTCTCAAAAACATGCAATTAGGCATTTACTCCATGTTTAATTCTTTGGCTTTAATTTCATAAAACTACAAATGTATTGTGTATATTCTTAGAATCTTACATAATCAACTCCTATTACTTTTTATTCATTATCTATGCATTCGTGAATTTGGGAGCGTACCTGTGAAGGAGATAATCTCATTGGATAATAGGCTTTTCAGACCCAACTATTTTTCTTCATATATCATTATGCAAAACGACCGTTCCTCTTGTTACTATTTCTTTTGACAATTCGTTTTAACGGCCTCTTCATGTTTTGTGCTTCATGTCTCCCTTCCCCTAACCACCCTTCTCCATTATTTTTTATCTTAATTATTTCGTGCTAATCAGCCTTTTTATTCTTTTTTTTATAGAAATGAAGAGCGCGTAATTTTATTTTTTATGGGATTTATCTATGGTAACAAAACAAAGTTTTATTTCTTTTACTTCTTTTTCCTTGACAACCCTTTTTCCCTCTCTCCTTCTTTATTTTGTTTCTAACTTGATTTTCATTTACTATACTATAGTGACAGAGTACGTTTTGTTTCTTTCAAGTCATTGGTTTTCACATTTCTTGATTCCTAACTCCATTTTCTGTCAAAATATCTATAAAAAGCCCTGGGACCCATTGTTGTTGAATCACTGTACATAAACACATGACAACGACATATGCGTTGTAGCGTGCTTGCTTTTGTGTGCGTTAATGGTTTAAATGAGAAAGGGGAGAAAGGAAAAGAAAGGAAGTTGTATAAATCAAACTAAATACTGTTCTTTATATGTATATATAGCTTAAACGAACTGGCTGGGAGGTTGGGGCGGGTGTGGGACAAAAAGGTACGTCGTCGTATTGTTGAAAAGCATATTTATATTACCATACTATACACGCCTTTAGGCCAGAGTTGGATTATGGGTCCATTACGCGGTTCCTTTGGCGTCTCCACGGTGAAAATCTCAAAGGTACGTGATATTATTTAAAAAAACATTATTAGAATATGATACTATAGATTCCTTTAGGTCAGAGTTGGATTGTAGATCCATCAAGCGGTTCCTTTGGCGTCTCCTCGGTGAAAATCTCAAAGGTACGTGATATTATTTAAAAAAACATAATTAGAATATGATACTATAGATTCCTTTAGGTCAGAGTTGGATTGTAGACCCATCAAGCGGTTTCTTTGGCGTCTCCTCGGTGAAAATCTCAAAGGTACGTAATATTATTTAAAAAAACATTATTAGAATATGATACTATAGATTCCTTTAGGTCAGAGTTGGATTGTAGATCCATCAAGCGGTTTCTCTGGCGTCTCCATGGTGAAGGTCTCGAAGGTACGTAATATTATATAAAAAATATATTTAGAATATGATACTATACACGCTTTTGGGCCAGAGTTGGATTGTAGATCCATCAAGTGGTTTCTTTGGCGTCTCCATCGTGAAGGTCTCAAAGGTACGTGATATTATTTAAAAAAACATTATTAGAATATGATACTATACACGCTTTTGAGCCAGAGTTAGAATGTAGGTCCATCAAGCGGTTCCTTTGGCGTCTCCTCGGTGAAAATCTCAAAGGTACGTGATATTATTTAAAAAAACATAATTAGAATATGATACTATAGATTCCTTTAGGTCAGAGTTGGATTGTAGATCCATCAAGCGGTTCCTTTGGTGTCTCCTCGGTGAAGATCTCAAAGGTACGTGATATTATTTAAAAAACATAATTAGAATATGATACTATTAGATTCCTTTAGGTCAGAGTTGGATTGTAGATCTATCAAGTGGATGCTTTACTACCTCTTCGGTAAAGTTTTTAAAGGTAAGTGGTATTATTGATAAAATTGTATTATTGTTTCACGTCTTTGGGCCAAAGTTGGATAGTAGGAATGCGCTCCGCCTGTCCGGTATAAAGTTCTGGCAAGCTCGACTGGGACGATTTCCCAGAGAACTTTTGGATTTTTTTGGCCTTGCGACCGAGTACTTTGGATGCCCACTTAGTGCGTTATAGGTCAGCGAGGTAACAAAGTGCTATCGATATTGCTTTTGTGCCCACTGATAGTTTCTTTAGGAACGGATCAACCTTGCTTGGCGTGGCAAAACTGAGCGTTCCGAACACCCGGCCACTACTTTTGCAGTCTTGTGATTTACCGAGTGCTAATGATGGCCGTTTAGTGCGTTATAGGTAGCGAGACAACAAAGTGCTATCGAAATTGCTTCCGTGCCCACTGATAGTACTTTAGGGAATGAATCGGCTTTGCCCGCGGGCATAACTGAATATTCCCGACCCGGCCACTACTTTGAAGCCTTGTGAAAACCAAGTATTAATCCATGGCCACTTAGTACGTTATAGGTAAAGGCAACAAGAAGTGCTATCGAAATTGCTTCCGTGCCCACTGATAGTACTTCAAGAAACAATCGATTTTGTCCCGGGGCGAAATTGAGAGTTTCTACCAAGGCCAGTGATTTTTCGAGAGAGATCGAGGGTCACTTTTGTGGCATCTCTTTGTGATCTCCCTCGGAAATATTACTCTTTTTTGAGTTATGGCCAAGATATACCTTTTTTATAAACATTTTTCTTTATTTTACATATCTTCTTGAACTTGTAATAATATTTCCATTTATCACATAACACTATCTTCAATAAAATATATAAATGCAACCTTTAAACCAAAAAGTTTTTTCATGATACGTATATAGAATTCATAAGAGGATCTTTAACAAATGCAATGATTATGACGAGCATTCTAACTTGTCTTTTTCTTTCTTCTAATACTACGTTTGTTTTTCAACATTAATATATAACAATACTGGTATCACAAGTACCACTATGGGAAAACCTTTGGGACATTTGGGACATTTGGGACATTTGGGAAATAGATTTCTTTCTCAGTGCAGATATTTTCTTTTATAGATACTTTGTATATCAAAGTTTGTGTACCAAGCAGACCCAATGAAAATGAATATTTAAATTTGTGTAATTGATAAAATGTTTATTAAACTTTATTATGCTTATAAAATATATATAGAAAAAAAAACTATTTCAAGTGGATACTAGTCTTCCTCTCTTTTTGCAGCCTGCGCGTTGTTCGCTTGATGACGAGGTTGAAGAGAAAAGTCCAGAATTTTGGCAATGTGCGGTTGTCGTTGTTGATACGCTGGCATGTAAAGAGGGTATGCGATGGTCAACAAACATACTCTCTAGTGAAGTTGGCAGGATAAAAATGATGTTGATGATTGCTTTTATGGTGAGATAAGGTGGGGACCGAGTCCTGTTAAATATAAAAAAATATTATATCTCTGTGTAAACTATAGGGTATTATATATTTCAGCTAGGATTATTAAAATCCCACAAATCTTTTGCATTAATGTCCCTAATTGTGTTCTCATAAAAAACTTGGAGGGGGGCAACTCCCTCTTTCACTTGAGATTTATTTTATTCAGTAGAACATTTCTTTGCTTATTTACTAAAAAACTAAATAGGATGTTATTTCTATACCAACTGACACATTTTTTTTACAATAAAGTTATTGCTATTATGAAGACAAATTTAATTATACCATATAAATTTTATGTATGATGAAAAATCTACAATGAAAACTTTTTTGCATTGTGGGGAACTAGGAACGAAAATAAAAAATACAGGCGTCCTAAAACTTTTTTGAATCCAACATAACGTGGAGACGGCTAAGCTCCAGAATTTGGAGTTATGCGATAAACTGCTTGAAAGCAGGGGAAAGAGCATAAGAAGGGGAAGAAGATCGAGAAAAAGGAGGGATTGGTCTGTTATCCAGGGATATTGCTCTTGTTACGCCATTCACACTAATATTCAATCCTCCTACAGCGTCCCGATTTAATGTGTTCCTTCCTTTACTTGAGCAACTGGGGTTGGTACAACGAAGGGCTCCATTAACTGACTGAAGTTTCCCATATTTTCTGTACTTGTGTAACATTAACGGCTCATGACAGAATGGACACGTCTTACTTGTCCCATATTCATCGGTAATTTTTATGTGATTATGCTCGGGAGCATCCAATTCCTTTTTTAATTTTGCACAAGCACCTTGCTGGTGTTTTTTAAATCCTTTCCTCCCTGAGCGCCAAGAGCCGAAAAAATGGATAGTTGAACTATCTTCAGAGGACCAACTATTTGCCAACTTTTTATGGTAGATTCTATGACGTATCTCTCTTGTTTTGGATTCTTTTCTTCTTCTATCAAGATCTGTTTTGTTGTTGTCTGAGTTTTGCATTTTAAAAAGTTCTCGTCGTTTCTCATGCTTACTTGCAAAAGTAACCCAGTTCTTCGTCTTTGCGTTGTATTTCATTGGGGGTGATAGCATTGGACCCTTGAAGGGTATTGTTGCTGTTGTTTCTGCTCGTATTGTAGAAGAAGAACAAATTGTTGTTGTTGATGATGATGATGATGATGATGATGGCATTGTAGCAGAAGAAGAAGTGGTTGCTGATGATGATGGTTTAATTAAACCACCTGTGTATTCTTTAACCAAGTCAAATACATATGTGAGAGTTGTTGATACTGCTGTGGCTGCAACTACGTGACCAGGATCAATTCCATTGATTTGTAAAGATCTGTTCTTGGTGAGAGACTTGAAAAGGCCTTGTTGGATTTTTATCTAAAATAATTATTATGAATAAGCAAATGTTATGATTCCTGTATTGCAAATTGCAGCATGACATACCAGTTGTTCATCCTTATACTGATCCTTGGTACTAATCTTAGCTGTGCCACTTTGTAACATATAACGTTTTGATCTTAAGTCAGCAATGTTTCGACGTGTTGCAACAATGTCACGTTCGACTGTACGAATTTCGTTTCTTGTTGATTTTAGTTGTGCATATAAATCATGATCAAATATCTTCTCCTTCTTTTTCTTCGTGCATTCTCTATTTAATGCGGATCGTTTGATTTCCAATGGTTTTTGCTTCTTTAGTAATTGAGCAAGTTGGTTTGTAAATGAGTTGATACGTTGTGTCAGGTTCTCAATTTGTGGATCCTCTTCGGTGCTACTACTACTGTCAACTTGTCTCTTTTTCCTTGGTTGTTGTCGTTGTTCTTCGTACCCTTTGCCTCTTTTTCGCTTTCTTTGTACCTTTTTCTTTCCCTTCTTTCGCGCCTTCGCGGACTTTCCCTTTCCAGCTTGCCCTTTTCCAGCTCGCCCCTTTCCTTTTCTTGATAAGGGCTTCTGAACCCGTCGTTGCGAATCTTGTTTGGTTGCATCAGCCATCATTTCATCATCACTGTCGCTGCCATCACCTTTCTCGTCAATGTTCTTTTCCTGCTTTACTACGATTCGAGTTCCCAAAACTCGTAGAACGTGTTTGTTGACGAATGTGATACGATCACCAAAATATAGTTTTCTTGTTTTCATTGCTTGAGTGATTTTTGGAATATTAAAAAATGATCCGAAAACTTCGCGCTTGTGTTCCGGACGGCTAGCTTGTCTTTTGCTAGTGATACATCCTGGTGATGATGATGATGGAATGGTAAAATCTTTAGAAAATAGCATGTACAAAACGTCGCTTGAGATATGAATTGAATGATCTTCTTGATGCACTGAAGGATATACAGCCCATTGGTTTTGTTGAGGACCAAACAACGCAACTGCTGTATTAGTAATGAAAGCAAGTGGGGCACATTGGTGGGTTGTTATTACTTCTTTTTTATCTTCATCATCTTCATCGTCGTCGTTCTCTTCCTCTTCTTTTTCTTCTGTTTTTGCAAAGTAATAAGGAGCAATAGCATCATACACTTGACCAGCAACTTGGCACTCATGGTCGTTGAGATTTGTACCTTTGAATGCGGTATCCTTGATAGTTTCACTATTGACACCTTCACTTCCCTTGTCCAATAATCTTTTAATAATTGAGACCAAAGCACGGATTTTCCGTGTACTTGTTTCATTAGTATTCAAAGTTGCTTCTTCGATTTCTTCTTGCTCTTCATCATTCTCATGCAAATTTAAAGAATTTGATTTTTTGAGTTGATTCTCAATTTGGTTGTCTGGAAGGTTTTCATCAACAGTATCTGGTTCTTTGGTTCGAGTTTCGCTATTAATCTTTCCGAGCTATTTTCAATGAAAAAAATAGATTGTCAGTATTTTTTACATATACATATAAACACACAATAGAGTAATTATGAAAGATTGATTACTTTTTCTTGCCATTCTTCTAATTTTGTGAATAACTTGTTGATAATATCAATCTTCCGATCTCGCGCTATTGCCCATTCTAGCTCCTTGATGTAATGGTTCCTCATTCCAATTACATGCTTCTTCGTAAAATGACGCACCACATCTCCTTTTTGTTCTTTCTTTTGTTCTTTCTCTTTTTTCTCTTTTGAAAGCTTGTTCCGTTTTTCAAGATATGAATACAGCCGTTGAGGAGCTAGCATTGCACGTAACAAGAGAGTAGATAAAACTCGTAAATCACGATCATGTCGTTTGCGTGTCCAGAGGTTCTTCGTGTTTGTAAAGTATTCTCTCAACGCATTATTAATGGCGCCCGTAAAAGCAAAATCATCCTGCTTGGTGGTAGTTCCGGTCCTTGTGATCATTTCCCGTAATGTCTTGAACACTTGTTCTTCTTTAGATTCACGTACACTGGAACCCACACAGCCTATTAATTATACATGATCGAGTATGTCAATAAATCAACCAAGAAAAAAACCAACACCAATCATATTCACATCGTCCATTACAAACTTACCCGATAAAAGATTAGAAAAATGTGCGAACGAATACACAAGATCAAGTTTTGGAAGATCTTCATGTTTAGGTATTGAGGATACTTGGATACGTGTTGGAGAATCTTTATTGCTGTAAGTGCCGAAATCAAAGTTTCCAGCAAGCTTCTTGAAATCAAATGTATTTTGTTGGACTTCAACCCCGCAGACGTTTGCAGCTTCACCTTTTACTATTAATTCTGTTAAGACCTTTGTTGCATTTGACAGTTGGACGAAACATCTTGCAACTCGTTCTTGTTCTTTAGTAATCCTTTTAAGATAATCTGTGTAGTCAAGTTCTTCACGAAGGATACTTCTTAAACTAAATGTTATCGTCTCCGTAATCTTGACAGGTTTGTTGTTTTTCTTATTATTATTATTGTCATCTTCATCATCCTCGCTATATTCATCATCTTCTTCAATAATTTTTTGCGCGCTACTACTACTACTACTACCACTGCTGCCACTCCCACTGTCAATTTGTTCGTTTTTATATTCCCCAAACACATCATCCCATTCATTAATTTTCAAATATTGGCGAACTTCTTCAATTAGGTGATTCCCCTCTTCTTTGTAGACACCTACACGATTATAATCTTTGTACTCTTTAATTCGATCTGCAAACCAACTCAAGGCAACATGGAGGTGTGGATATTCGCGCAAAATATTATTCTGGATAAGATCTAAAATGCCTTTAGGAAGTGTTTTCCTTTTGTTATGGTCTTTTTGCAAATTATCAAGTGTTGATAATGCTTTTTGTACTGTTTTAATATTAGCTAGTCCGTCACTGATAATGGCACGTAATTTGTATCGAATGCCATTTAAGAAAAAATTAATAATATCATCACGTGTAAAAGAAATTTTATTTCTTGTTTGGATGCTTTTTTGGGTTTCTTCTTTATTTGTTGCTGCTGTTGATGACGGTGGTGGAGGTGCTGGTCCAGGTAGATATTTTAATACTTTAGGTGGCTGTTAAATAAAATGTTAGTACCTAATTTGCCACGATTATACATATATAAATCATTATAATATATACATTAAATATAACTTACTCTATAATTCGGTACATTTTTTAAGTCGAACCACTTTGTTTTAGAACCAAGATATGAGTCAACATGATGCAATATTGCAGCTGGCGTAGTACCTTTAGGATTAATTATCTGAGCATGTTTTCTTGTTGAAAAATAAAAGACACGGAGGTCGTACAAATATGCAAACCCAACAAGTAACATCAAACCAGATGCAACAACAGTTGCTGAATTTGTGATGATAACTACATCTTTGAATTTGGAATTGAGCTTTGTTGCAATAGTAGTGCCAAATTCTCGTTCATGCTGTTGTTGCTGTTGCTGTACTTGTTCATAAGGTTCTATACCATGGCGTCTCAGAACCTTTATTATTCGCTCTACATTTTCTACACCAGGTACAAATTGATGAAGCTGTTTATACGCCAAATCAAGTCTTTCTGGCGAACAAACAGGAACATTATCCCATTTTGTATCGTTTTTGGTTTCAAAAATAACATTCCCAATCTCGGTACGCATTTTTTATGAAGGTTTAAATGGTTGATGTCTGTTTAAAAAAATTAAAAGACATTAGAAAGATTGATATTCACTTTGATGGATATTTGACTTGACGTGTATATATTAAACTGTGAAAAAATACCAATGATAAGCTAATACGCACGCAAAAAAAATTATAATATATGTATGTTCAAAGTGTTTTTTAATATTATGAGAAAATCGAAGTTTTTTAAAGTGAAAAAGATAAAATAAGAGTATAAGCAGAATGGGGGATTTTAGTGAAAAAAAATGAGGTTTTTTGACGTGAAGAAGATTATTCAAAAAAGAAAAAAAAAAAAAGTGAGAGAAAAAGAGGTGTATGTGGGTCAAAATGAGTTCATGTCAAATTTAAATGATGGACAATGTTTTATTAATAAAAACTTTACGTATCATGCGACAAGGGGGTTTCTTATTGGATCGCCAGATGAACACAATTGTTCTGGACCAAAAAGATCAACGAAAAAAAAAAGACAATCAAAAAGTAAAATATAGATGTTCATGCACCGGATCTAAAATAAAGTCTAGCGCTATTTAATAATTATGCAAAATGTTTAATTGGTTGATAGTAAACTATGCTTGTTAATGATTACCATGTGTTATCAATTGTTTGTATACTACGTACTACATTATATAATAACATTAGTAGTATTTTAATAATGTGTTCAGGTTTAATTGTTGTGATAATAGCCATCTTTATATCATAAACTTCGTGAGTTTTGTACTCTTGTTTTTTTTTTTCAAGAATAAACAATTTATATGAATAGTAATATCCACAAATGGAATATTTGACGTAGAATAATGGATGCCTAGCCAGTGAAGGTAAATCCAAAAGTTTTCCTATTATTTCTGATACAATAGTTCACCTAAAAAAGAAAGACGCAGTGATGTTATTTTAAGAAAGAAATGTTACTGATTTTATTCATGTAACTATATTGAAAGCGTGGCAGGATCTACGCAAAAATGATTCAGAACAACAATAGCTTTTTAACATGGATTGATCAACTTCTCTTATCACCTCCTACCTCTCAAATTAATTCTTCACTAAACTCTTTCTAATTAAATTCATTTTATATTATATCACCATTATCTTCGCCTACATATCCACTCTCTATCTATACCTTTGACTCTCACCATATCACATATTTCTTATCTCAAAAACCTTTTTTCACCCATTCACTGAACATTATAGTGCTTAAAATGCAGTAAGTTTGATCAAGACAAACATTCCAAGTATAGAAACATATTTAAATTGAGATCTTTTGAATGGAAAATGGTGACAAAAGCTTATTTACTATTATTTTATTCATTTGGAGGGAAATATATTTAAATCACATTTTCTATATATGGAAGGCGTTACGTGACAGACAGACAGACGGGTCTATACAACACATCAATTCCACAGGCTGACTCTTTTTTCTACTTAGGAATACCATTTAACAGTAAAGCTTCTATGGATCCATCTCTTTTAATCGACCATAACACAAAAAAAGCCATTAAATCGCTCAATCTCCTAAACTCAATCGGCCTTAGCCCATCTGGGTTCAACCGCCTCTTATCAGCAAGAATTTATAGTCAATTCATCCGACCACAGATGGAGTATGGCCTTGCCATACAAATTCTAAACACAAAAACACACACAAAAGTATTAACTAAAACACAAACAACCTGTCTCCGAAGAATATATGGCAGCTCTAGCAAAACCTCATCAAGTGCAGTAATGCAGCATCTAGTGGATCTCCCAACCATGGCATCACGAGTCTCTGTTTTACAAGCCAAATTCTTAAATCGTATTCGCTGGTTACCAGATGACGCCTTACTAACACAACTCTTGCCACAACTCACCATTACACCTTACAAAACTCAATATCAACAGCTCAAGAAAACAAAACTCTGGAAAAGTTTGCCAAGTCAAACTGAACCATACGACAAAAAACAGCTTAAAATTGCCATCAACAACATGTATGATACTGCCCTCACTAATCATAGAAATGGCAACAAAGCAAAATTACTTCGGGCTTGTCGAGATACCCGAGGTGTTGATCCAATTGTGTTCTTACCTATGACATACCGCCAACGTAGCCGATTGATCCGCTGGCGACTTGGATGGATGCCAAATGGACGACCAGATGTCACATGTAACAATTGTAATAACCAAAATCACCTCTCACGCCAACATGTTATATATTGCCTTAATGCACATATACGACTCAAAGTTCCTTATGTAGTTCTTGATCCGATATCATTCAAATTGAACGCATTACCAAAAAGCCGACCTCACAACCCCAATAAACGACGCTATTGGATCAATTTCTGGAATCAACTAACCCAACTCATGTTCGATATTGACGCACTTTGTCATGGAAATGACATATTTGAACCTGATCCAATTATCAACAAAACAACCAAAAATGATTTTGCACTTTGGTTAGAACATCACCCGATTCCACAGGCTGTCGATACAATAGCCCCACCACCATTAACTCCATAAACTATCTTTTCTTATCTATTTTTTTCTACAAAAAAAAAAAAAAAAAAAAAAAAAAAAAAAAACCAATCATCCCGGCTCTCTATTTATAATCTCCTTTCTTTTTTCACTATTATCTTTACCTTCCAGCACTATCTCCTCTCTCAAACAGTCTTCCCCTACTCTATACTTCATTTTCCCCCTCTAACGTATGGGGTTTTTTTCTCTTTTCATCAGATCCGGCTTTGGCAAATATGCGAAATGCGCCGTGCCTTTTGAAGTCATTATTGTTTTTGTAAATAATATAGTAACAATTAAATAAAAATATTAAGTTTGAACCAGACAGACGGGTCAGACGAATCCTAAAGGCGCTTTTTAAACTCTGTTATAAAACGCCTAAAAAGGGGGGTGGCGGCGTTATCTACAAGCTTCTTCACTTGATTTTTTTTATAGAAATAATAATGTTTTCACGCGTATGGCAAAGGGTGATATCAGCTGTTGGAACTAACAGCCATAATTCCAATCAGAAGCCCAATAATTCAACTCATAAATCCAAAATTCAGGAAAGCGAATTACAAGGTACAAAAAGAAATAATGACACGTTAATTATTATACAATGACTTAAGTAGACAAGCAATTTAATTATAGCATTATTTGAATCTGGCATGAAAATGAGATCAGGAAAAGAATTAAATCCTCCACCATTAGGTTCAAAAACTTCAAAATGTGAATTTCATTGAAAAATAAAATAGAATGGAATGAAAAGGTGGTTTTCTTTTTTATTAACCTTAATTTCAAAATAAAAAAATAAAAAATACAGTGTTTTATGATAATGTAAACAGAAAATTCGATTTACCTGTGAAACGTCATTTTTCCGAAATAGATGATAGCAGTGATAGCAGTGATGGTAATTTATTGAACTTATTCATTAATTATATGGTAGAATCATTTTATTCATACACTAATACATATAATTAACTATTATTATTATTATTATTATTATTATTATTATTATTAAAAGAAGAAGAAATAGAAAAGCCGTCAACTAAGAAACTTGGTCGTCCTAGAAAAGTTCCAGAAAACAAGATTTACAATCATGGTAGTGAAAATAAACGTGATATATATTCACTTATTGCTAATAAATGTATAAAGAGAAACGGTTAGAGAATATATATACTTATACCCAATAACAATTCTTTTTTTTAAAGTACTGCAGTATTATTGTCCTTTTAAAGGATGTGAAGGTGTTGCTGTTGACGAATTTAGTCTAATTAATTTACATATACGAGACAGACATTTTCCAACATTTTATCTGGGAAAACAAAAAGCAAGATTGAAAACCACTTCAGGTCAAAAATTGTGTCTCGATGATAGTAAGTAGAAGCTTCATTATATGTATATATATAATTTAATCATATGAATACACTAAAGATTATTATTATTTATAGAAAATTGTAGAGGTTCATTAAGCAAATATGATTCAATATTTGCGATAATACGATATGATCGTAAGTTTATTGTTATTGTTATTGTTATAATTATTTTTAACTATCTACTTATTAATCACATTGAACTGAATAAATCAGAAATTATTCCTGAGAAGGAAGAAGGTGAGCGAACAAAAAAAAAGTATCAATCACTGTAAAACTGAGAACAGCAAAGAAATTAACTAATAAGCAAAAAAAAGACGATGTGAAAAACCTTTCTTATTTTTGCCCATACAAGCATTGCGGGACTGCGTACGATAGTTTTTGTAAATTATCCGCTCATTTACGCACTAAGCATCGTACTTCTGTTCCTTGTCAAGCTCATGAACTTTACTTTTATAAAACACCTTCTGATCAACAATTAATATTGCATGGTAAGTTGATAATGTAGAGAGAAAGCAAAGGAATTGAATTTATTATTATTGACTAACAAATATATTATATATGTAACTTAATAAAATAGATAAAAGTTGTATCAATTCAATGAATGAAGGAGATGACATTGCTGTGTTTCAACGTGAAGGAAATAAAAAAGGTATAAAATATTACTGTACTTAAGGAAGAAGTGAGAGATGGATAAATATATTTAATTACTATTAATGATTATATATTTTAGTTGGAAAGCTTTATTGCCTATTTAAAAACTGTAAAATCGCACCATTTATTAGTAAAGTTGGTTTTCGGGTTCATGTTGTAAGGCATGAAGCTATTTTTCCTTATAAAGTAAAAAGAGGAGCAAAACAAAAACTCGACTACAACAATTTTGCCAGTAAGTGGATATAATAATACTTTGGCTCACTCCCTCTATTTCTCTCAGTGTATACACTGTACTAATGTTATTTCATAGATAAAAATGTTCAAAACTTATTGGATGATGGTGAAGCATTAATGTTAGTTTCAGAGCGGATCAATAAAAATAATTAACCAAATATTACATACAATCTCTCTCTCTCTCTCTCTCTCTCTGATCAGTAGTTATATATATATATATATCTATTGCTAGAATAATAAGGATAATAATACCATTAATATATCATTTTCTACTACGTCTTCATATTATAACTGATTTTGAATAAAAGAAAGAATAATGTTTGACAGCATAATTAATTTTTTTCAACTCCTTCTTTTATTTTCACTATCAATTATAGTCTAAAATGACATTCAACATCAAATAGTATCTCTCTTATTTTCATACAACACAAATTTAACTTTTTATTATTATTAAACTAAAGAAAACCAATTTACAGATTGCAAAAGAAAAAGAAGAAGAAACACATAGTTATATTTAGATTTATTTATATAAATGTATATATATATATATTAAACAGCCACCCTAGAAATTCTACGTTTTTCACCAACAAGTTTCCGACGTAAATCCTTTTTCACTCTGCGATCATTTGTTATTGACCGAATATCATTTGTTGAAATAATATTATTATCTTTAGCTCCTGATGATGTCGAACCAGTTTTTGTTGTTATGGGTGTTAATAAATCGTCCTTATTAAAGTTATGCAATAAAGATGTGGCAAAGGGACATTGATCTAATGATAATAATTGACCATCAATCACGCGTGAACCAAGTACTTGAACATCAATTTGTAAATATTTTTGAGTATCATTGGTCATCATCGTATGATCTGCTTGTTGTTCTTGATGATGAATAAGTGGTGAAATAATAGATAACATTGGATTATAATGATATTGATACTCATGATCCATTGTATCATCGTCACCTTCTTGACTATTATCAAGTGTAGTAGAATCATTATGTTGAGGAATAGGTGCCACTTGAGAAAATTCAGGGGAATACAAATAAATTTTGGGAATCGATGAAGCTGCTGTTGAGCTACCAGTTGTAGTAGTGGTAGTAGATTGTTGATGCGACCAGCGCACAAGTCCTGTCATAGACGATACTTCATTATTATTATTATTGTTGTTGTTGATATTATTATTATTATCATTTCGACTGAGTTTATCCTTAATCCACATTTGTAATGTTTGAGGTCGTACAGGATCCATGAGAACGAGGTCTGTGGTTTTTGCCGTTGTTGTTGATTCTGCTTCCACATCCTGTTGTTTTGGCGCATCCAATGTTTGTCGTTCCAATACTTGTTGCTGTTGTTGAATATATGTACTATCTAAAGATAATGGTCCACCAGGTTGATGACCACCCACTGTCAGTTGATTAACCGTTCTTGCTGGCAATGAAAATAATGCAAAGGAGAACAAGATTATCTAAGATATGTGTGTAACAGTATAATAATTTGATAAGTTTGTGTATGTGAAAATATACCACTTTGCCCGCGAACATCATCAACATAACCAGACGGGAAATTTATTTCCTTTTCTGTAAAAAGAAAAAAAATTGAGAAGAAAAGAAAACTTACCATAAACACTACTCCCGTCGTTTTCTTATTATTTGTATTATTCTGTAATACATTCATTGAAGATGTTACTGGTGCGCCGTTTATTCTTCGTTTTAAATCATTATTTTCTTTTTCTAAAATATCCACTTTTGCTTCCAATGCTGCTACTTTGGTTTTTAATTGTTCATTTTCAACAGAAAGTTGTTGTTTTTCTTCTTCCAAAGCATTTAAATGCTCTCGTTTTCGTTTCCTTGACAACAAAGCGGCTGCTCGATTTTTTATTAATCGTTCTTGTCGTTTTGCAATCGCTGCTGCTTTTTGTGCATCTTGTGAACTGGGTTGTTCTGGTTTGTTGTTGTTATTTGATGATAAAGAGGTTGATGATGTGGAAGTGATATGATTAGTACCAGGTTCCACTTTAATAGCAACAGGTTGATCTTTTAATTGTTGTTGTTGAGGCGGTGAAGAAGGAGTTGGAGCAACAATAATAGGTGTTGATGATGATGATTGAGAACTTGTATTACTACTAGGTTTAATATTACCATTGCTGTTATTGACCCGTGCGGCTAATGGTCTCAGGGGTGCTGGAGCAATTGATGCAGGAGGTGGTGGAGGTTGAGAATCCATACGTTTCTTACGCCCCCGCTTCTTTTTTGGTTGTTCACTATCTGATGATGACGATGAACAAGATGAACGAGAAGATGATAAACTATTATTATTATTTATATTTGTATCCATTATAATGGGTTGTTGTAAATAAGATGGTGGAACAAATGATTGAAAAAACTCAATAGGGGGTGGTGGTAAAAAGGATGGGTGAGGTAACCAAGTGGTCGGGTCAAACGCGTTATTATTATTTAACTGTTGTTCTTGTGGTTGTTGCTGTTCTTGTTGTGGGAATTGTGAATCCATAAAAAAATCACTTGTTTGATGAGGATGTTGTGAAGCATTGTCTGATGAGGATGAAGTCGAATAAGGTGGTGAAGGTGGATTATTATCAGCTATATTCCAATTACTATCTGGCGCTGCAAGACAATCAGCATTCAAATAAGACATTAATAAATCGTCTTGGTCTTGTTGATCAGGATCAGCTTTAATAGGCATTGAAGAAGGTGACGATGCCATTTTATGTTTCTTTTTTTTAAAAAAAATGAGTTTGATATAGGTAAAAAAAAAAAAAGAGAGAGAAAAGAGAGAGAGGGAGAGAGATAGAGAAAGAGGGGAAAGTAAAAGAAAATAAAAGAAAGAAATTTGTTTCAATTAGTTCCATTTACACAAATGGCAAAAAAAGAAATAGAGTCCGGTCCCATCATCTATCCTTCTGACAAATCTTTCTTTAGCTCAGCCCTGATTCTTTTTTCTTTTTTGTAACGTTAGTATTCTACAAGAATGTCGAGTCAAAAAAAAAAAAATAAGGGGGATATTAAACACACACACACTTCTTGAACTTTGTTCATATTTGATTAAAATATTTTTTTTGTTATATAATTTTAATAATGAAATATTTTTTCTATGTGTATCTTTGTGTGGGAAATAGTTAATTATGTGTAATATAAAACTTTAAAACAATTAAAACTGGCTTATTACCTGATAAACATGAAATATATTGTTTTTGTTCCGTGTTTTACTTTTTAGCTTGGCTTTTACTTTAGAATAAAGAAGTTTATAAATAGAAGAATATCGTGGTGTCTATTTCTTGATTTTAAACCAAAAGTAGCATCCAACGCATGCTAAACATGTCCGCACGTGCATATTTTCATTTTAGCAAATTGTTCGTTTGCTGAGGCAGTGGGGGGTTTTCTGTAATTTCTGAGAACAATAGATTAAATTAATTACGACTAATAATAAGGATAAAATACATTTATTAGTATATCACTTATTATAAGCAATTACAGTAATATATAACTTTACTTTAATCAAAGTAAAAGGTCTTCAAGTTTACTTTGATATCCTTTATAAAGAGTTAATCATGTGATTATCTAATTTTCAAGACTCGTTCAGGCTATACCGTTGGTTGTTTCAACAATACCATCATTCTATTCTGGTTTCAAAATCGTCACGATCATTTCATCTGAGTAGAATATATTATACTATGATAATTGGCGACAAAAATAAAAACCTTGATAATATTTATTGTTTGATACACTTATCTTTGAGAAACATCATCAACAGTAACAGCTACTTTTTTCAATGCTAAAATTTGACTGATGAGAGTTTTTATATAAGATTCACATTACTCCCCGTCGGATTAATGTAGTTAAGTGTTCATATATAACCAGAGAGATAGAGACTATTTGTTTATCCCAATGATTATCATTATTTTGCTGCGTGGGAAGTATTCTTCTAAAGTGATGTAAAAGTTCACGGAAACTAACGTGATCCTGTAAATAAATCAATCTTACGTACTTGATGTACTTTTGTTTGATAAATCATAGTGCTAGTAACAATAGAGAGATTATTTATATTCTAATAGTACGTAGTCATAAAGACTATGCAATTCTCCTGATGATGCACGTGCTAATTATAATGTGATAGATGCTTGAAAATAATGCTTTTTTAGTATTGGAGATGACTTTAATGTTTTCATCATTGACACAATGATTTCAGAAGGAAAAGAAACTTATGCTCCATGATCATTTTTATTTTTATTGTTATCCTGCTGATAATAAATATCAACATACGCACTCTCTGAATAAAATTTAAGAGCAACCAGGATAGCTCATAATCTTCCCACTCCTCACATATTATTCTCTCTTGTTTGTAATCATTCCAACAGTATTAATAAGAGTAGATAGTCGTACTTGTAGTCTTCATTATTTAATACATAGAAATTATTTTGATAAGGAACATGTAATATATAATGACGGTAATAGATAGTCACCAGAAACCACTTCATTGAATTGGAAGTTATTTGATATTTTGATTTTCATAGAAGCGTTGAATATCATTGAGTATCGAAGGGAGAGAGTTAGTAAAAAATAAATGATATATTAAATGATACATCCATACGTACATGGACAAAGAATGTCAACTTATTCCATAGCAGAATGAGTAATGTAGCATGGCGAACAGAGGGATAAAAAATTAACCGTAATTTCATTGTTGGTAATCTCAATAATGCGTGTTTTTAAAGACGATATATATTCCTTTAGCAATAGATGAATAGGTGTAAATGATGAGGAAGAATCATTGTCGTTGTTGATTTTATCATATTTTACTACGAAGGCATCATATCAAAATAGTCCAAAATATGTATACGTCAAAAGTTTTGTTTTTGAATGAATTATAGATTAGCATCGTTATAGGATGCTGCGCCTGACCCGTAATCAATATAAATTCGCTTAAAAAGACCTTTATTTGATATATTAGAATATATAATTGATATAGTTATAATGATAAAAAAAATACTCACCAGTGTTACTAACTGGTCAAACTTATACAGATAATTGAAAATATAAAATAAAGAAAAAGGGTAAAGATATAACAATTTGTAGCTAAGCTACACATATAGAGAAATACAATTGTCCTGTATGGCAACTTATTGCGCTTCTGGTAAAATATAATTAGGTCACGCCTGTACGTAATAGGACTTTTGCTGCTCCTATAGTAGTTTTCGATAGTGAAGCGTATATTGTCGTAACAAAGAGCTTCGGTATATAAAGGTCGAAAAAATAGCTGTGTAATACAGTCCCAAACCCTCACAATTCAGTACTCATAACTTTTTTATTATACAAAAAGTTAATTTTACTGGCCTTGTACCAGCTAAATCCCCAGTATTTATAACTCGACTTCAGTATTCCTTCGTCGTTACCTTCCATTTTTGGTAACTTTTTGAAGCTTTTGAGCCCGTTGATTGGCGGACTTCTTCAATTTCTTACCAAAAAAAATAAATCGAGTTCTCATACTGTATGTGTATTATTTAATCTTGTACTTTGACTCTCCCCACTCCATTTTTCTTTTCTTTTCTCTACTTTATTTTATCTACGAGAATAGTAAGCTTTATACTTATTATATATATTATAGCTTATCTCTTTATTTAACAGTTATATCAATAGATAGCCAATAGTTTTACATATTTAAAGTCAACGTACATCATCACTAACTTGGATTGACTGAACGGACAATACGATTAAAATTTTTGGTTTTTATTTTACGTCTCTAGTGAACATTGCGTCCTTGGCGGACATTTTTGTTCGAGACAGATATAGAAAGTTAAAAAGAAATGAAAACTCTGTATGTGGAAGCAGGGAAAAGGAAGGGAGAACGGACAATACAGTTTTTTTCCAAATTATTTGCTCGGCTGAAATAATTTTGCGTTGTCTGGGGAATCAATTTGCGTTAGTAATTTTCCGCCAATAATTTTGCGTTCCTGTTTTTGCGCCAAAATTTTTGCGTCAAAGTATTTTCGTCTAAGTGTTTGCGTCTAAGTGTTTGCGTCTAAGTGTTTGCGTCTAAGTACAGCGTTGGAAATTGAATTTGGCCACCCAAACTTAAAATGAGCTATGATATTGAAAATGGGCCACATTTTTCAAATTGAGCTGTCTGAGGGAAATTGAGTTACGAAACCTTGAAGTTGAGCCATGCCATCCAAATCTAGGCGTAACCAGAGCAACAACGGTATGATGACGCTTACATACATAATTTTTTGTCGCAGAAGTCAAAATGGAAATCATCCATTATTGGCTACCAACAGAAAGTAAAATAGTGATTATCAAGCGAGAAAAAAAAATAGAAGACATGGATTATCTTTTATTGAAAATGCTTATTTATAATCTTGAATATTAGGTTATGAGTACTTTGTGATGATATCAAACAGTTGTTTTTGTGAATCTTTTCAATATATTCATGTGAAGAAAATAAAAAAATGTAATGAGACTAACGATGATGATAAAAAATGACGAGGAAATGACAACGATGAGGAAATGAATAGTAAAAATGATAAGGTATTTATGATGACAGTAGAACAATCATAGACGATCAAAGAAAATGGGTAATAATGAAAATGATGCACAGAACTTCATTTAGTGGAGTGTATTGGATGTGTAAAAATAAAGTGGATTAGCGGTGAAGGAAATGAATGCTGAAAGAAACTAATATGTATCTTTACGTGATTTTTTGGAAGAATCAGAGGCGTTCGAAGAATGAGCTTGGTTACCAGTATTCGGAGTAAATGATGGGGGAAGTAGACTTGGCATACCACCTGCTGACGGCGGGACTCGGGTTTGACAGCACAAAGCATAAGTGTCATCGATAATGGCTTTTCCGTACGAAGCTAGTTCAAGCAATGACACCATTTTCAAGGCATAGCCATCACTGTTTGTTGGATACTCGAGTTCATCTGTTCGTCGAATTCTTACAATATGGCCACCGGGAACATCTGCATCTATTAAACGAACAGCATTACCTATTGTATTTGATTTGTTTTAGCACACATATTCTCATCAGTCTTGTACTATTATTATTATTATTATTGTTATTATTATTATTTTGCATACATACCATTTATGTTGTAACCAATGACATGTGCCTTATGTAAGAGTGAAGGGCGATGGCTCACGATTTCAGTCAACATATCCTTGAAAACAATTGGGAGTTTTAACATAGAATCTTCAAATTCTTTTGTATTATCCTTCCTAGAACCTGTCTCCAATCCACCCAATTCAATACCGTCGCCAATATAAATTGTATCGAGCCTTCTGCCAATCTTTTCACGTTCAATCACATCAGCAGCAGAAAGTTTGCGTTTTGAATTTAAGGTTTTGGCATGAGTGGTACTTGTTTTTTCCTTTCTTTAAATAATAAAATGAAAATGAAAATTTTATCAACGCTGAGTATTCAAAGATTCTTTGCTTTTGACCAGCTTCATCCAAATTAAACTTTACACTCACCCCAATGCTTCAATGCCCGAATTACGGTAAATCGTATTCAAAAAGTTCCACAGATAATATAGTTTATCACTTTCCAACATATTTTGAGTAGATGTATACGCACCAGGAATAAAAAAAGGTGCCGTTTGCACCAACGTCTGAAAAAGCCACGTAAGCAAAGGTTGCTCAATGGGATGATGATCAATGAGTCTTCCAAAATTATAAGCGTCCAAAGCAGATTTCTATATACATATTATCATAACGATAACCGAAATAAATTTAGAATATTAAAATTTACAAGTAGTGTTACCGTTGGCATACACAAACTTACCAACTTTTCAATTTGCTCAAACTTGGGTTTGAGTTCGTCGGGTATGTGTCGAAGGATAGGCTGGCCACTACTCTTGATTTCCTCCAGCTCTTCCTTACTAAAATAATCGACCCAATTCAAATCATTCGTGTCAAGAATGAATGATAAACTAGGACTGAAGATGAATTAGTGACTCATTTCGTTTTTTCTTTTTCTTTTTTTTTTTTTTATTTCCTATGAACAATACTTACTGGATGTAGCTAAGAGTGGCAACGAATTCACGCATTTTTCTTTCGACTGACCATGGTGCCTTTTTTTCGAGTGTAGCTTGTCGTTTGGTTGCCTCAAGCACCCAGCATGTGTTTTCATCTTGTATCAATGTATCATACACTTCTAATACCTTGTCGCGGTCAGTGGTCGAAAGCTTGGTTTTCAAAGTTGAACAAGTAGAAGAAGAGGATGCTACTGGTGACGGAGTTGATGGTTTTACTGGTGCTGATGTGTTACCTTGGCGTTCATTATGAAGCTTGTTTTCAATACGTTTCCATGTTGGCTTCGCGTTATCCTAACCATATTATGCAAATAGTGTTAGTAGTGTATTATTCGCCCAATATTATCTTGTCATCAATCTTTTGCATTTACCAGTTGTATTTCAAGATCGTTGGCACAACTTTGAATGTCCTTGATCCATGTTGCCTTATAATCAAAATTCAAACCGAAAATAAGACTGCTTTGAACGATTTCAGTTTCCATGGCATCTATAACAGACTGAAACAGAACTGGCCCATTTTCTTTCATACATCTCAATTGAGAACATATCGCTGTTATATATTAGCCCTTATTCTTTTTAATATTTCATCAAAGAAGCAGCATTATATTACCTTCGTATCTTTTACTTTTATCTGACATGTTTGACGCGGGATGATTGTACAAGGAATACTTTAGCAGCAGGAATAGTATTAAACAAAAGTTGCTACGCAACATGTCGCTCAAATTCCTGAAAAAAAAAATCAACTCCGCCATAGCGTGCTTGCACTGGAACAGCATCGACCATAATGTCATATAAACCTAAAAAAAACCTGTCATATAAAAATAAGTATGTAAATATACAAGACGGGTTGTTGTTATTTTTTTTATTGAAGAGGCAGAGAAAGATAAAAGAAAAATAGGGAAAGTTAAACTCTACCGTTACTGCCAAAAGATACCTTGACCATAAAAAATAATACATGAATATAGCCAAGATTCCACTGGTGAATGATATAAGGAATACAATGAATCAAAAAGAACTTAAATTCAAGAGCACAAAACAAATTGTTGTTAAATATGTAAAGCAGTAATTAGAGATCTGTGTTGGTTTTTGGGTAATAAACAAATATATGATAGATAACCCAACAAAAAAAGATGGTGTGAGCCATACGCATGAAAAACATATCACTGCTGGATCCACGTCCTATTTATTTTCACTAATGTAAAGTATCACCATAGTAACTGTCCAATCAAAATGGACTTCACAACATTAATAATCATAATATAATAAGAATAAGAATAATCACGATATAAATTAATAACCTTAACATGTTAACATATTAACAATACTACTACCCATTGCCAATACTTCATAAACTATATAAACCCCTCTCTTTATTATAAATAAATCATTATCCTATTTTTAGGATCATTACATTCCATATCTATATTTTCTTTTTCAGTATTTTACAAGATGCACAGGATTTTTTTCGTCCTATTTCCAAATTAAGAATAGCGCACAGGATTTTACATAATCCACAGGATTTTTTTTATGGTGAATATTAGGGGCCTTAGAACCTCTCTTCATCATTTTGTACCGTTTTTAATTAGAATTTTGAGGGTAAAACCTCCATACAAAAAAAAAAAAGAGCAAACATCTTGGTACATTATACAAAGCCTCTATTCCATAATAACTCAGATATTTTCAATCTCATAGCTTATACCTTAGCCTTAGCATACCCGACAAAACTTTTCAATGAAGATTTCCAGTACAGCACGTAACTATTGGTATAGGATTTTGCATACTAAATTATCATGTCGCAAAGTTCTACACCATTTACTACCACAAGAATTCTCATCACCAACATGTCCAATTTGCTCACAAGAAATCGACGACAAACAACATTTTATCTTTGAATACAACAAGAAATGGCCAGTGTGGAACCGGTTTTACAAAACTTACTTTTGATTCCTGTATCATATGATACCGTTAAAAAAGCCATTTTCAAACTATCTTTTTCTATTAATCCACCAAGATTGTCTAGTTCTATTATTTTTGCTAGTATTCTTGAACATATTTGGAAATCACATTGGAATTTTATTTTTAAAAACGTCCCATTTGTCATCCAAAATACCATTACCCATATCCATAGCCATTTATTACAGATCTTAATCCCCGACCTGTAATTAAGTAAATAAAGGACTAAATCCTTTTTTATTCTATCGATTTTCTACAATAGTCCCTTCTGAAAATTTTTTTACTTCAATCAGGATTTACGAAAGTACTAATACTGCACATCAGATGGCCTTGGTGGTACCGTCCCAACAAGATGTTCCTCTCATGGGTGTGTATTATGACTTGCTTTCGGATGTCCGAGTAATGCACATCAGATGGCCTTGGTGGTACCGCCCCAACAAGATGTTCCTCTCATGGGTGTGTATTGCTAGTGTTGCAACTGCGATTTACCAGATGGCCTTGGTGGTACCGTCCCAACAAGATGTCCCTCTCATGGGTAGCGCTTTTTTTCTTAACACATTGCGTTTGTCAGATGGCCTTGGTGGTACCGCCCCAACAAGATGTTCCTCTCATGGGCTGCGCTTTGTGTTCTTTTTTTTTTTTTTTTACCTTTGAAATAATAACAATTGTTTTTTATCGTTTCATTGATCGAGTTGCTGTTTTTTCTATCAAGGGAAGTATGCAAAACTTTCATATTAACATTACACGACGTTTGTTTTTGATTAACTTACACTTCATCTAGATGTACTTTATGTATCAAAGAAAAAAACATTTACTTACAAGCAGCCGTGTATAATGGATTGGTTTCAAGCCAGTGGTGTATGAGGAAGTTACGTCGATTGCATGCACAAGTTGTACCAGGAAAAACTGATGAGTGTTCTGTTCGAGAAGGAGGGGGTCCAGTGATAGTGCCAGTGGCAGCAGCAACTGACGAAAAAACAAACGAAGGAACCTTTCTTAATAAAATTAGTATCAAAGCATCCAGAGACTATCTTCCCCGATTATACACTTTTTTGTTACTGTTTACACATCCTATATACCTCACTACCTGAAGTTCTGTACATCGTTTTCATTATTACCCATTTTCTATGATTGTCGATGATTGCTTTACTATTATCATATATACCCTATCATTTTTTTACCATCATTTGTCTCATTTCATTCTCTTATTATTCCCGACATAAGTACATTAAAAATCAGCAAAAAACAATTGTTTGATATTATCACAAAGCACTGACACCTAATACACAAGATTATAAATAAACATATTCAACAAAAGGGAATGTCCTCTATTTTTTTTTTTTTTGTTTGATCACTATTTTACTATGTGTTGATAGTCCATAATGGATGATTTCCATTTGACTTTTGGGACAAAAAATATGTGTGTAGCGTTGTTGCTCTGGTTACGCCTAGATTTTTCACGGGATGGCTCAACTTCAAGGTTTCTGTAATATAATAAATAGTATAAAAATAGAATAGACCAAACGGGAATTGAGAGTACTTTATATCAAATCAATTGTTCTTTATTTTATTCAATAAACTACTTGTATTTATATTATTTCTATACTAAGAGTTGCTTGGCAATATTATATAATTTGTATGTTATGTTATGCTTGACAGCATTATGATTTACTTGGCTTGATGGTAATAAGAATTACTTGGCGTGTGGTATTAATTATTAATTCTTAGCTTGGAGCTGATGATGAGGATCATGTGATGTCGGAGTATTGCTTACATTATTCCCCTTCTCAAAAGTTGAGGCTGAGTACCATGGACGTAGGTTTTTTACGTTTGCTGTTGTTTCTTGTTTATGTCTTCCATTTTGTTTTTTAATAATTAACGAAGTTCCTTCAGCATTGTTTTTACCAATCACGACGTATGGACCTAACCAGCGCTCTTTTGGAAAAGTAGATTTACCCAGATTCTTTCTTACAACTTGTTGACCAATGTGATGTTTGACTTCAACAGCACGATTTTTATCATAATATTTTTTCTGACGTGCTTGTGCTTGCTTCATGTTTTTTAATGCTTGTCCTTGAAGAATCGGCAAATGACTATTTAAGTATTGGACCCAAGTTTCAGTTTCATATGTTTTTGTTGGTATGGTCATTTCGTCTGGCATCGGAATAGCTGGTCGTCGTCCAAAAAGTAATTCAAAGGGGGAATAGCCAGTGGAAGCCTGTTTGGCTGTATTATACGCGAAAGTGACAAACGGCAAATATTCGTCCCATTTACTTGGATTTTCTTCAACATAAGACGCTAACGAGACCTTTAAAGTTCTGTTCATCCTTTCCACCAACCCGTCCGCCTGCGGAAACTCTACCGAAGTTAAAGATCTTGCTATATTCAACCGTTGGCAAACAGCATTCATGGCTTCAGAAATAAAATTCGTTCCATTATCAGTGATCAAACGACGAGGAGTTGAATATTTGAGTACAACTTCAAACAACAGGATATTTGCAATATGGGTGGTGTCAAAACTTGGGAGTGCGGCAGTAATACACCATTTGGTTAAATATTCCATGATAACAAAAAGATACTTGTTTCCTTTTGTGCTAATAGGAAGGACAGCAATATCTGCAGCCCAAATTTCACCAGCATAATGCGGCAATATTGGTTTCATTGGTGCGGCATGCGATGTTGTATTTATTTTATATCGTTGACATGGTTCACAGCATCTAACCCACTCCTTGACATCTTGGATCATATTGGGCCACCATGCTAATGTACTTGCTTTATCAAGAGTTTTCTCAATACCAAAGTGACCACCAGTAGGACCATTGTGTGAAGCTGATAAAATCATAGAAATCATGTTGCGAGGTAAAACTGGTTTGGCTGGTTGTTTGGGATCTTGAGAACGGAATAGAACTTCTTGATGCCACTTGAACGGCGGTTTCACTCCTTCTCGTAGTATCATTTGAATAAAAGGATCATCTTTTTGATGACGACGGAAATTATTGGCAGACAAATCAAGCATGACTTGGTCATTTTGTTGGTGAATTCGACTTAAAGCATCAGCAGCAGCATTATCAATTCCCTTTCGATGAACAATAGTGAATTGGTATGACTGAATAGCAAGTATCCAGCGGGCAAGGCGACCACGAGGCATTTTGATGGAAAGAATTGACTTGAGAGCGGCATGATCAGTGTGAATTGTAAAGTTGGCGCCGTATAGATAAGGATAAAAGTAGTCAAGGGACCAAACGATAGCAAGGCATTCTTGTTCAGTTGTGTTATAATTTTTTTCGGGAGCAGTGAGTGAGCGGCTGGCGAATGCAACAGGACGGCCGTTTTGGACAAGCACAGCACCTAATCCAAAGGTACTGGCATCTGTATGTAAATCATAAGGTAAATCGGGATCAGGAAAAGCAAGAGTTGGTAATTTCATAATAGCTTGACGTAATTTATCGAAAGCTAATTGGCATGAGGAATCCCATATGAACTTGGTATCTTTGCGAAGGAGACGATGAAGTGGATGTGCAGTTGATGACAAGTGGAGCAGAAAACGATGATAGAATGCACAAAAACCAAGGAATTTTTGTACATCGTGAACGGTTTTGGGAATAGGCCAATTTTTAATTACTTCAACTTTCTTTGGGTCAGGGCGTATACCAGCGGATCCAACGAGAAAACCTAGGAACTTGACCTCGGAACGGAACCATTGACACTTAGCAGGAGCAATCTTCAGATTATAATCAGCAAGGCGGCGGAGGACTTGATCGAGATCTTTATAATGTTTTTCGGGAGATTTGCTGTATACGATAATGTCATCTAAATATACTAGAACATTTTTTAAACCTTGGAGCACACCAGTCATGAATCTCATGAAGGAACTTGGACCATTTGAGACACCAAAGGGCAAACAGAGAAATTCATAAAGGGCACCATCGGCAATGAAAGCGGTCTTGGCACGGTCATCGGGATGAACAGGAATATGATAATAGCCAGATTTTAAGTCGATGGTACTGAGGCAAGTGCTACCATGTAATTTATCATGCAAGGAGGTAATATTCGGCAAAGGAAACTTATCCTTGACTGTCACTTTGTTGAGGCCCCGATAGTCAATACAAAAACGAAAAGAACCATCTGGTTTCTGGATGAGGATAACAGGAGAACACCAGGGACTTTGTGATGGTTGGATGATCTTTTTAGCGAGGAGTACTTGAACTTCTTCAGCAATTGTTTTATTTTCGGCAGGAGAACGGCGAAAATCACGAGAGACTACTGGAATAGCATCACCTGTATCGATGCGGTGTTGAAAGGGTGAGTTAGTAATGGCTTGAGTAGGTGTAGTGGAGGTGAGGCTTGGGTATTGTTGAAGAATAGTGGCAACAACTTGTTCGTGGTTAGCATTGTTGCTGATGTGTGTGGCGAATTCTTTACTGATACTATTGGTTTTAGGACGTAGAATAATGTCTTCGGCAATTAACCAATCCATTCCAAGGATGATATCTTCGTTTTGGTGTTCGACAATATAAAAATTGGTGGTTGTTTGAATATTATTAATAGTGGAGCCGAGCTGTGTTGCTGTGCTGGTGATTTGTGTGGACTGATTGCCATATCGAATAAGTTGTGGTGGGCAATGCATTGTTGGAATTTTTATGTCGTTGATAATGTTGCGTCGAATAGTACTTAGTGTTGATCCAGTGTCAATTAACGCGCGTCGTGATGAATTATCATGTGGAATTGTCATGGTAACATGGAAACGAAGTGGTGCTGGTTGGTTATTTTGCTGGTTTTGTATGGGTTGATTATCTTGTGCATTGTTGATATGTTGATTTTCCGATGGTATCTTTTCAAGCAGATGTTCGAAAATGTTGTAATTGTTGTTGTTTTCATCCGAATTTTCAAGTTGTTGGCTATTACTTTGTTGCGATCGGTGACAGTTGGTAGCGATATGACCATGTTGGCCACATGAAAAACATCTACGTGTTTCACGTCCTGTATTATTGTTCTGGCGATTGTTACTTGGATAATTGTTGTGATAATTGTTGCGGTTGCCATTGTTGTTAGATCGATTGTTATTGAAGTGGTGGCTGTTATATTGTCGGTTATTGTTATTGTTGTTGTTGCGTTTTTGGTGATTGCTGCGAAAACGATGTTGGTTATTATAGCCGTTATGGTGACGTTGTTGTCCATGTTGTCCATGTCGTCGGTTGTTGTTCCATTGGTTGTTTTGTTCGGCTGGGGTCAGTTCCGTATTGTTAGTGATAGTCGTGTGGTTGATGTTGTTAGGTGTGGCGGATGTATATGTTGGTAAGGTTTGACCTGATCGAGCAAGTGCATATTCAACTTCGATACAGATGTTAATAGCTTCTTGGAGGTTAGATGCGCCACGCATGTATATGGCTTCTTGCAATTTTCCATGAACGCGGTCACTGAAATAGTCAAGTTGTAAGGCATCACTAAAGATTTCGGCACGGTGAAGTAGTTCGACGAATCTAGGTGCAAATTGGCTCATAGGCGCTGTTCCTTGACGTAGAAGTTTTAGTTCTGCGAGGGCAGCACGACTTGGTTGTGTTCCTCCTCCAAAATGTTGGAGAAACTGTTGTTTGAACAGTTCAAAGTCATGTTGGATATCCGGAGCAAGACCAGAAAACCACTTGATGGCGGGGCCTTCCAAAACAGCATTTAACTCGTCCAAACGTTCAGATTTCGTAAAACCTAAGAATTCGCAAAGTCGTGTATACTTTTCGATCCATTGTTGTGCTGCAGCAGCAGTACCATTACTGAACGGAGGGAGTTTAGTACGGCGGCGGCGTTCGATAAAGATGTGGTCGATGGATTGTTGGTTAGTTGCAGCGATTGGGTTTGTGACGGAGGTGGTATTTGTTGTTGGTTTTTGTTGCTGTATGTGTAATTTTAAAGCTGTTAATTCTCTTCGTAAGGCGTCAATAGTGGCGTTTTCATTATTGTTGGGAGTGTTGGAGTTGGTAGCGTCACCTTCGGTGGTTGTAGATGGAACAAGGACAGGATTTAAAACGAGGTTCATGACTTCGTGTGACAATTGAAGGTCTCTGCAGACGTCAATGGTGGGCCAGTGGTAATCGAGAATGAGTGTTTGTAGTGAGTTTCTGGCATGGTCGTGGAGCCATTGAATTTGTGATGCAACCCATTGGCGTTCACCTTCACGTTTGGAATCAAGATCAGTAATTTCATTGAGTGCATCTTGTGCCAAGGTACGGTGTTCATTTATAACCGGAAGGAGGAGAGATCGGTTAACTTGAGGAATCATTGGTAAGGTTTGTTCAATAGCGGCGGCTCGACCGGCGAGGGTGTTGCTATGAGCAAGGCGAAGTTGGCGTCCTTCTGTCATGTAGAAAACAAGATCAGTATAACGGTTCTTGGCAGCTTGGAAGCCATAACGGAGAGTATCTTCGTCAGGTATGGAATCAGAGGCAATATGAGACAAGGGCTCAGCGGCGGCAAAAGCAGATGGAGTATCATTAGGTGCACGGGCACCAAAAGTAGAACCAAAAGTAGGCGGTTGGATCACAGGAGCAGCGGTAGGTGTAGCAGGAGTAAGTGACATAATAATAAAAATAAGATAACAGAAAAATAAAGAGATTACAGAAAAATAAAGAGATTGCTTCTCCACCAATTGTAATATAATAAATAGTATAAAAATAGAATAGACCAAACCAACTGTAGTAATTCTCATAATAATAGACTGTGGAAGTCCTTTATAATTTTTTCTGCAACTTGCAAAATTAGCAACCTACTTTTTTTTTCCTTTCTTTCCACCAAACAACAATAAATACAGCAATGTGTTTGCGCTGTTTATTCTTACATACTACTTTATCTTTCTTCTCTCACTCTCTTAGGAGCGCTACTATACTGATGTATGAACATGCCCAAGTAATCATTATTACAGCTATTTCTTATTTATAGAAACAGAAAAAGAATTGATACGTTCATTATTATTACTGTTATTATTACTTTTTGTTTATTATGAAAGCATTGCTACTGTACCAATAGTGTTAAAATACATCGTGTGATACAGAAGAGATTCTTTTCGCTTTGAATTACGTAGGTTGTACAAAGAAGTAAGTTTTTGCGTTGATTCATAAAGAAATTTTGGCAGCTGTCATGGGCAACCTGTCGAAAACATCCTTTTCTGCGCTCTGTTATTGACTACATCTTACTATTGGCTTTGCAATATTGACTTTTTTTTATAGTAGGATAATAAACAAAGAAGTTCTAACTTTTTTTTTACCACCTCTGCTATTACTGATATTATGGTCTTCTATAAAGTATCAACGAATAGAAAATATGAATAGCTAGAAACAAAAAAAAGTGCTTAAAATTCCGTATATATAATGGAACTTTTCTTGTCTCAAGTGCGTCGAAGTAGTTTAATTTCCAACGCGTGTGTTGCTGACTGAATCAAGCGATAAGTGGCTAATCAATTACGATCTTATAATTGTTCTTGATAATTTTATCCCTCTTTAATAGATATACGAAAATAAAATAAATAAATAGAAGAGGCTGTACATATTGATATATTACGTACTACAACTAAAATAAAGTGACATTTATATTTCGAATTATAAATCGGATGATGATTTTATTAGTTGCTGTTTTAGTGAACAGAACGTTTTTGTCTAGACCTTTTTGTTATTAATATAACCAACGTGCTTCGACGTCCACGTAAACATAGATATATAAATAGTCAATTTCAATAAAGTAAAAATAAATATAAAGTTTTAGGTACTGATGTACTATATTATACTGCTGTTATCTGTTTTTTTTTATGTATCATCCATCTCAACATGTTTAATACACTTAATGATATATACAACCCCTTTTTAAGAATGAAAAAAAAGAAGAGAAAGAAAGGATCAGCAAAATAAATAAATAAATAAATAAATATTTGTCAAAAAGCGCAACCAAAAAAAAAAGAACAAAGAAAACATCGTGGCCCATAACCATTTTGGGAATTATCCATTGAAAGGAAGGTCAAATTTTAAAAATATGTTAAGCTTAAATAATTTTGAACCCTTTTTTAGGACTATTAGTCGCTTTCGTCCGATTGCGTAACATATACATTAAGAATTTTTTTTTTCGGTTTCAAGGAGAACCTTACCAACAACTTATGTTGTATGTATATAATATACAATAATGATAATAGAAATCAAAGAACCTCTCTTTTTTAATAATTCTTTAACCAATAGATTATCTTATTGTTGTATTTTTATAACAGACAATGATGAAATAATTAAACTCCAATAAATGAATATTACTATGTAACAGACCTTTTCTTTTTTGTATGGTGATGTCATTTTATAATTGTTACGTGTTTCATATCTCTCTAAATAAGAGAACAAAGACGCAATTTTAAAATGAGTTTATGTTGTTTGATTGATGTAAAAAACGGGTTCAATATAAAGTGAAAGGAATGGGATTACAAAAAGAAAAAATAAAGGAAAATACAAGAAGTTTGTTTGTGAAGAATATGGGAGATGGTAGTGTGTTTTTTTTAAAAAAAGTATTCTACTATACAAAGGCAAGTGCTATATACACGTACGAAATGTTGTGCGTAGTCTGTTAGGAATGATGGTTAATGATAATTATGTGTGTATGTATATGAATAAACTACAAAAGACAAGTTTGTTGGGGCTGATGTATTTATTTATATACATACATGTCGAACTAGCAATCATGATAAATATAATAAATACATAGATACTTTGCGAGCAAATATCAATTGAGAATATTTGCTTTAGACTGCATGCCAAGTAATCTTGCCAACACCTTTATTCATATTACCAACGACTTTCTTGAATACTTTGGGAGTAAGATCAAGATCACCATAGGAACAGCCTAAATTTTATAAAGAATAAATGAATACATGTTTATGAAAATCATCTAATTATAAAAATATTGATATTTTACCTGGACAAGCATCATTAACTTTAACAATAGCAGAACCATGAGGACCCTTGACCTTGATTTTCTTGCCACACCATTTACTCTTCTTGTTCATGTTACCATATTGCTTAGCATTCAATGCTACAATCATGGAGTAGTTGTTTTCCTTGGGGCCACAGGCACCATATTCACCACCTTCTTCCTTGGGTAAAAACCAAGTTGCAGTACCACGATATGTTTTGGCACGTTTTTCTAATGTATTCAAATGAGGCACAGGCGCAGCCGTAGTGAATGCCGTAGAAAAAATCAAGGCAATCAGAAGAATTGAAGCGAGTAAAGTGTTGCGATACATTTTGTTGTTGTTTATTGTTTAATTGTAATATAAGATATTTGCTTGGAATGAGAGGAAAGGGGTTTACGACCAGCGTATTATGTATTTGAAAAAGGTTTTTTTTTCTGTAATTGAAAGAAAAGTTGAGGGTGAGAGTGAAAAAAAAAACACTTTGAAAAAAACAGATGATCTTTTATATATGAGAAAAACGGGGGGGGGAGATTGAGGAGGCTGAATGTGTAAGCGGAATAAACGTTGTATGGCAACACAAAATATATTGCGTAACGGGACCTGAGCTTAGAGTCCTTCAGATTATTGTTTACTATTTTCTAAACAGAAGACAAGGAATTTATATTGTCAACGTTAAAGGGGGAGAGCAGCAGCTGGCGGGGGCCTATTCTCAAAAAGACGGATTTATTTAATAAAGCTGATCCCATAAATAATGTAAATCGTGGCGAAATCATACAAATCCATTTTAAGCATTTGTTCTCGCAACACATGGTTTTGAAATATTTTATTTATATTTGAATTGGTTGTACCTGTTTATATCTTGTTCGTACTCTTTTTTTTTATCGTGTTTTTCTTTTGTCCATAAATGGGTCAATTTATTATAAGCTGCCGTATATGTCTTACTTTCCAAAGTCAGTTAAAAATTTTGATGAGAGCATTAAAGAAAAGTTTTTTTGGGGGTGCTACAAAGCATATACCGGAACCTAATGGCGAAAAAGAAAGAGTTTTTTTCCGTTTTGACATCTTTTATCCAGAAAAAGTAATTTGATAATATGAATTGTTCTTTGTTTAACATAGAATAAGTTGATCAGGGTAACTAGTATTACTGTATCAGTACTTCTTGAAACATATAAGCTTTTTTATTTAATGCAGGAACATTAAGAGAAAGAGATAAAAAAAAAAAACGGGCGCGCACACTAAAATTGCTCGATGTTTTTGGTAAAAATCAATATATTTTTTTTTTACTTGATTACAGGCTGCGGCTCCAGGCGCGTATTTTTTTTTATTGGGGCACTTGTGCTTCTCAATTTGGCGTTGCACGAATTTTCACAGGGCAGTTTTAATTTGGTGCCTAAAGAAAATTAACTTCCTATTTTTTTTTTTCGCACCAGCATGTTTTCATTTTAACGTGGATATAATTTTAATTTAACATTGCATGAATTATACTTAACTACATTTCAATTTGTATTTGGCATACATTTACTAAATACAGTGCATTTGCGAGGATACACTTTGCATTCAACGTTTACATAGTTTCAACCCGATACCCTCCTATCAATCATTAGAGCAAAACTTTAACACAAACCTATTATCTGATATATTGTTTAGCAGTAGTCTATTTTCAATCAAAGGGACGCTCATTTAAGACAATAAAAAAAAGGATGCCCCTTTATCCAATCATTCATAAATGAGTAATCACATGTTCAAAAAGCTAATATATTTTTATAACAATAAGGAGTGTAAAAAAGGATCTGTAGAACAAAACATGGTTAATATGGGGAAGATTTAATATTACAGGTCGAATTTAATGTTCGATCGAAATATCTCAACAACCCCTCCTTCCACGGCTCCAAATTTATTGTTGCTCAGTTCTTCCTGGAGACTACAAACTATTTTCAGGCACAGTAAGAAGCTTCACATCTTTATTGTAATCTTATTTTTTCAAGGGAGTAAAAGAGTCCTATTTTTATTTGGTTATATGTAGGAGTTGAGAGTAATATAATCAACGAAGCTGTAATTACCCACAGTCTTACTACACACCGACTTTTTCCAAAACTTGCAGTTTTGAGAAGCTGTAATATATATTTCTGGAAAAACAATGTGTCTGGTAAGACGTTAATGAATAACAGTGCTAACATTCATTATACTAAAAAAAACTAATAAAGAATCATTGGAAAGTCAACCTTTAATAATTTTAGACATCGCCACATAGTTTATTAGTCTGATGAAGACTTTTTCTCGAAGTTAAAGGCAGTGGTTAAGCAGAAACTTATAACTGAAAGTGTCTGGTTCAAACTTAATATTTTTATTTAATTGTTACTATATTATTTACAAAAACAATAATGACTTCAAAAGGCACGGCGCATTTCGCATATTTGCCAAAGCCGGATCTGATGAAAAGAGAAAAAAACCCCATACGTTAGAGGGGGAAAATGAAGTATAGAGTAGGGGAAGACTGTTTGAGAGAGGAGATAGTGCTGGAAGGTAAAGATAATAGTGAAAAAAGAAAGGAGATTATAAATAGAGAGCCGGGATGATTGGTTTTTTTTTTTTTTTTTTTTTTTTTTTTTTTTTTTTGTAGAAAAAAATAGATAAGAAAAGATAGTTTATGGAGTTAATGGTGGTGGGGCTATTGTATCGACAGCCTGTGGAATCGGGTGATGTTCTAACCAAAGTGCAAAATCATTTTTGGTTGTTTTGTTGATAATTGGATCAGGTTCAAATATGTCATTTCCATGACAAAGTGCGTCAATATCGAACATGAGTTGGGTTAGTTGATTCCAGAAATTGATCCAATAGCGTCGTTTATTGGGGTTGTGAGGTCGGCTTTTTGGTAATGCGTTCAATTTGAATGATATCGGATCAAGAACTACATAAGGAACTTTGAGTCGTATATGTGCATTAAGGCAATATATAACATGTTGGCGTGAGAGGTGATTTTGGTTATTACAATTGTTACATGTGACATCTGGTCGTCCATTTGGCATCCATCCAAGTCGCCAGCGGATCAATCGGCTACGTTGGCGGTATGTCATAGGTAAGAACACAATTGGATCAACACCTCGGGTATCTCGACAAGCCCGAAGTAATTTTGCTTTGTTGCCATTTCTATGATTAGTGAGGGCAGTATCATACATGTTGTTGATGGCAATTTTAAGCTGTTTTTTGTCGTATGGTTCAGTTTGACTTGGCAAACTTTTCCAGAGTTTTGTTTTCTTGAGCTGTTGATATTGAGTTTTGTAAGGTGTAATGGTGAGTTGTGGCAAGAGTTGTGTTAGTAAGGCGTCATCTGGTAACCAGCGAATACGATTTAAGAATTTGGCTTGTAAAACAGAGACTCGTGATGCCATGGTTGGGAGATCCACTAGATGCTGCATTACTGCACTTGATGAGGTTTTGCTAGAGCTGCCATATATTCTTCGGAGACAGGTTGTTTGTGTTTTAGTTAATACTTTTGTGTGTGTTTTTGTGTTTAGAATTTGTATGGCAAGGCCATACTCCATCTGTGGTCGGATGAATTGACTATAAATTCTTGCTGATAAGAGGCGGTTGAACCCAGATGGGCTAAGGCCGATTGAGTTTAGGAGATTGAGCGATTTAATGGCTTTTTTTGTGTTATGGTCGATTAAAAGAGATGGATCCATAGAAGCTTTACTGTTAAATGGTATTCCTAAGTAGAAAAAAGAGTCAGCCTGTGGAATTGATGTGTTGTATAGTTTGATTGGTGCTGATACTTCTGATGCTGCTGGTACTGTAGGTGAAGATGTAGCCAAAGGAGATGACGTGAGAATGATACATTTTGAAGGCTTCCATCTGTAGCCGAGTTTATAGCTATGTTGTTCACATGCTGAGATTAATGCTGGCATTATGGTTGGTGTGGAAATCAAAATGACATCGTCGGCGTAGAGGAGACAATTGATCCTGTGATTGTTGATAGTGAGCCCATTGGTTGAAGAGGTGTGAGGTGATGGTTGTGTTTGTGCAATAAAGGTTGATTCAGCATCACGGAGAAATTGCGGCAATGAATTGATATAGATAGAGTATAAAGCTGGAGAAAGTACAGAACCTTGGAGAACCCCTGTTTGTGGATGAAAACGGGAAGAGACAGCATTTGAAAGTAGTATTTCTATAAAAACATGATCGAATAAGTGTTTTAGTAATGAGATAAGCTGTGGTGAAGCACGATGCGATTCTGATAGAGCGTCCCAGATGACGTTTCGGTCAACAGTATCATACGCTTGGGCTATATCGAGTCCAGCTAGTATAACGGGTTCATTTTGAATATTGTGTTGTATGTTGCAGATTTCTTGTAAACAAAGAGCATGGTCAAGAGTACTCCGTTGGGGTCGAAAACCGCCTTGTGCAATATCGATTTCGATGGCTGAGGTGATGAGAGGTTGTAAACAGTATTCCATTATTTTCCGTAGAATGCTGGTAAGGCTGATTGGGCGAAAGTTAGCTGGATCAGTAGGATCACCTTTTTTATGGATGGGGATGACTTGGGCTATACGCCATGGTAATGGTGTCATACTCCAATTCCAACATAGTGTAAATAATTGTTGTAATATTGGAGCTATTGTTTCTATTAGTGGATGTAGCATTTCAGCGCGTAGGTGATCAGTTCCTGGTGCTTTGCGTCGTGGTGCACGTTGTATGGCCTGTTGAACTGTTTCTAAATCAAAAGGATTGTTATTATGATCGGTTAGATTAATATGTTGTGGTGAAGGTGAGCGATATGACGATATGGTACGATTGCTCGTGGAAAGTAAGTGGCCATCATAAATTGTTTCAAGATGTTCTTGCATTTGGTTAGCGGCTGCTTGAGGACCATTTGGATGGGAGAAGGTAACGTTAAGTTGTCGATTTCTTTTGATTTACTGATCTTGGCTGCAGTTTTGAGAATTCACGTGTTGCCATCCTGTCACAAAATTGTCTCCAAGTTTCAGAACGGCGTTGTTTAATAGCCCGTCGTGCAAGTGCTTTAGTTCGTTCCAGTCGAGCCACCATTTCAGTTTATTGAATCCATCTGCTTTACGCCACTTTTGATAATAATATTCACGCTGATCAAAAATTTCTTGCAGTGCAGGTGTCCAAAACCATTTGTGATTAGTTGAGGGTGACGTTTTCCTACCACATACTGTATCCAGAGAAAATAAATACATTCATTGAGTTGGTTGGTGAGATCGTCAATTGGTGGATGTGTTGTGGGAGAAGCATTGGTATCCAGATAGCCTTGTAATTTTTCAGCAAGTGGTTGTGATATTTGTTGGAAAGTAGTGATATATGCATTGCGCTTGTCAAGGTCACGGAGACGACTAAGTTTCCAGATAGGACGTGGTGGTTGTGTAATTGATGGTGGTGTAGTATTTTCAGGTAGTTCGTATTCAAGGTGGAGCATTTTGTGATTAGAGCCAAGGGATAAATCATCTCTAATGGTCAAAGTTGGGTTCGTAAGGTCGTGGGTGCTGATAAAAAAATCGACGATGCTTGTTCCATTATTGTGGTAGACTGTTGGTTGACCATAACTTAGTTTGGTATTCCATAGTGTGAGATCGTTGTTAAGAATCCATTGATGCAGTTGTGTTCCTCGAGGTCTGTACGGTGGTCGCCAGTGTAGTTACCAAGTCGAGCATTGAAGTCACCACAGTAAATAATATAACTGTGTGTGGTAGTCGTTTTGGAAGATGTTGAATGATGTCTAGTGCTTTTTCGGTTGAAATGGATGGTGGGAGGTATAGACAGTGATAGAGAGTGCCTGCAAAAATACACGAGAGATGATATGTGAGTAGGCGGGGTTGTGGTCAGTATGATTGTAGGTTGAAGTTGACAGTTGGGTTGACGAGAAGAGAAATGCCTGCTTTTGCGGTACGAAAGCGTTGACTGCGTATTTGGCCATATGTGTGGTACTGGGGCCAATTGGTGATAATTTGTTGGGAGGTAATAACCAAGTTTCTGTAATAAAAGGAGTGTAGAAGATGTTGTATGTTGTAAGATGGAATTAATTGAATATTTAGAAATACCTGTGGTATTAAAGACTGTAATTATAGTTTGATTGGTCATATTTATAAATCATTATCAGATTCGCGGTCTTGCATAGAGTCATCATCCTCGAAAAGGCCAATGGAACTGTTTTATTTTTATTATTTGGTGCAATTCGGCTATGGTTTCTTCGGAATCCACCCATGTTCAAGGAAGGCATGTGCAACAGTGAGAGATACCGGGTATCGTATATTACGGACTGCGCGTTCCATCCTTTCAACATGAAGTCGAAAGGCTATATCAGTACGGTCTTGGGTGGTCAGTCTTGATATTTTTATCATGTAGAATATCTGGTGATGTTGGATCATAAGAGGTTTTTGGGGTAATACCATGTTGACCTAGTGGGATTTAAGTTCGTCTGTAAAGTCATTATGAATGAGAAGTGCTAAAATGTTTTTTTCTGGATAATATATATCAAGAATACGACCATTGTTGATGTTTATGCTGCGCAAGTGACGACGCACTTGGCCGATTGGCATGCGAGTCTTGGTGTTAAAATAAAGATATTGGAACCCTTGATTAGCAGAAGGAGGTTGGAAGAAACGAATGGCTGCTTGTTCTTTGCGTGCCTGGCGTTTGAGATTATATTTTTTTGTAGTGGTTTGTTTGATGGTGTTGTTGATATGGTTTGAGTTGGTCCATGGGTTGGTGGAGGGTAGGCGTGAGTTATTGTTGGTTGAAGTTGCTGAGATAGGTTTCGGTGCCTGGCTGTCAAGTTGGTCAAAATCGATTTGTGAGCCAAAAGAAGAGAGAGGTTCTTGTTGAGTATTTAGCTGTGCTGAGAGTTGTGCATTGACTTGTTCTAAATCGGCAATACGTAGGTGAGCAGCGGATAATTCTTTTTGGAGGCGAGCAATTTCGGTATGAATACGGTCATGGTCATCAAGGCGTTTGCTGTGGTCTGCGATTTGTTGGAGGACTGTTTGTAAGATGTCGGCTGGTTGTTGGTTTGATGATTGGTAAGAAGTTGCGTGCGTGGGAAGAAAAACTGGGTTAGGGACAGCGCCCAACATTGTCGGGGTTGTAGCTTGGATACGTTCTTGTATTTGCATATGATTAATATGTTGATCACATTGGCTGCAGCGAAAAGTAGGCATCTTTGGTTCTGATCGTGTAAGCCCATTATTTTTAATATGGCCTGCTCGATGGCACTGTGGACAGGTGAGTATCGGGTGGTACTTGTTAAAGTTGGTGTGTAAGAGCTCCACCTCACTTGGTGTGAGCTTCTCAAGCGCTGGTGGCATAGAGTTGCTTGGAAAAAGGTGATAAAAAGAAGAAAAAAAAGAAAAAGTTGTTTGAGCTATTACTATATAAGGCTATTTTCACGAAAAAGTGATGAATAGCGAAAGAAGAGTCCTGAAAGTGTCTGTCTGACCCCAGGAATTACATATTAGTTTAGATATTTGAGTACTCCAAGCAATTACCAATAGTGGGTTCAACATGTACAAAGATTTCTTTCTTCTGTGAAATATTATGGAAGTAGAACCTGCATTGTTACGCTTATTATTATAATCTATTTCATATATTCTTGTGATGACTTTAAGGATTAAAAGCTGTATAGAAATATAGCCACATGATATTAAAGAACCAAATGCGTCAAGGTATAAATTATACAATGCCAAAGTAAAAATATTGCATTCATCATTGTGAAAAGAACCAGATCCCAAGTAAAGAAAATCAGACATCAAGTTAAAAATCCACCCCGCTCATCAGCCCCGTGTCACGTCGATTTGAAAAAGCAAGGCACACTCAATCAATAGTAAATTATTGTATGCATTATAAATGCCTCCTGTCCCCCTCCCCATAAGAACCAAAAGGTGTTCACTCTTTTCCGAATTAAAACAAACCAAAATAAATATTGTAAATGATACGGATTCAATGATATTTTCAAGGCTTTGACAACCAAATTTTACTTTTTTATATAATTGAATAATAAAATAAAGTATAAAGGTTCGTGAACGTAAAAAAAAAGAAGTAGAAAATCAATAAAAAAAGGAAGATAGATACAACAATTTTTTGTGCGTGTTGTTTTGTTGTTAAAATTTACATACAATTGGAAGAAAAAACGAGGAATTGTTCGGTTTGTGAGTTATTTGTGGAAGATTTTTTTTAGGGTAGGAATGGATAAGGGTAATAATAATAGTAATAATGGATAATATTCCTTTTTTTTATTTATTGTTCGCTTTCGAAAACGGCAGCCATACCCATACCACTACCAATACACATGGAGGTGACACCAAGCTTCTTACCTTGACGCTTCAATTCAGGCATCAAAGTGGCGATTTGACGAGCACCGGTACAACCCAAAGGATGACCGAAAGCAATAGCACCACCCTTAGGGTTAACCTTTTCGAGTGGAACACCAAGCTTTTCAACAGAGTAGACGGCTTGGGAAGCGAAAGCTTCGTTGATTTCATAGATATCAATATCTTCAAGCTTCAAACCAGCACGTTCAACGGCAACGGGAATAGCGTAAGCGGGACCAACACCCATGATACGAGGGGGGACACCGACAACAGCAGAGGTGATGTACTTACCCAAGATGGGAGACCCAACTTTTGAGCAGTCTTACGCTTCATCAAAAGAACAGCGGCAGCACCATCGGAAACTTGGGAAGCGTTACCGGCAGTGGTGGTACCTTGTTCATCGAAAGCGGGGCGAAGCTTGGCAAGACTTTCAGCTGAGGTACCAGGGCGGACACCATCATCACGGTCAACGACGACAGTCTTTTCGTTACCTTCCTTATCTTCAACGACAGCTTCAAGAGGAACAATTTCTTCCTTGAACCAACCGTTCTTTTGAGCTTCAACAGCCTTGGTGTGGGAAGAAGCAGCAAAAGCATCTTGCTTTTGACGGTCGACCTTGTATTCAGCAGCAACGTTTTCAGAGGTGATACTAAAAATAAAAAAATAAAATCGCATTAAAAATCAGTTCTTGACACTTTTGGTAACCAAAAAGGAACTTCCCATATTTTTTTTTACCCCACATAAAAAATTATTGCATATATCCAATGTCCTAATTATTTATCTTTCTTTCCCGTACTGTTCTCTTCCTCTATTTCTCATTTTGCTTATTTTCTACCCCTCTTATTCCAATTCAAATAAGGAACTCATGTAAATACGTTACCCCATGGGGACCAAACAGTCAGCAGCGGCAGGACAGCTGTCAGCGATCTTCTCAGAAGTAGCAGACATGGCACCAGCACCATAGTTCTTGGTCATGGATTCAACACCGGCACCAATACCGACTTCAATCAAACCAGTTTGGATAGCAGTGGCGATTTGAACAACGGCTTGCAAACCAGAAGAGCATTGACGGTTAACAGTGTTAACAGAGGTAGTGTCGGGGAAACCGGCGTGCAAAGCAGCCATACGGGCGTTAGTAGCACCACCACCGGCAGGCAAGACATTACCAACAGCAATGTCATTGACGAGGCTGGGATCAATCTTGGTTTGCTTAAGGACACCTTGGAAAACACCGGAGAGGATTTCTATTATAATAAGAATAATCGTTGAGTAAATATTTTTATGTTTTTGTATTGTTATATGTATCATATATGATTTTTTTATTGTTCCGTATAAAAATTGACATTTTTTTTTTACCTTCAGGAAGGGTATCCTTGAAACCACCCTTACGAGCACGAGTGATGGCAGATCGAAGAGCGGAAACAATAACAACATCTTCAGGAGACTTGACACCAACCTTGTTGGCGACATTGTCAGAAGGAGCAAGGTGAGAAGAAACTTGTTGCAAACGCGAGGCCATTGTGATTATAAGTTTGTTTAAATGGGTATAGTAAAAACAAAAAAAAAATTAAAAAAGAAAAGGAGAAAGTTGAAAATATATGTGTGAGTATTTATCCCCATTAACCTTTTTCAACTACTCCCCGCTGACTCAGTTGAAATTGGTTTGGATGTTTGTCATCAGTATTACCGGACTTGGTTATGATTGAATTTTAATTTTCACATGGAACTGTTTGAGCTGATGCAATCACTTTCATTATTTCTAAAAGGAACGTAACGTTATAAAAAAAAAAAACTCGTTTGTCATAGCTCTCTTACCCCACATTGATGATCGAATTGACTAATGAATATATAATCTTTAATCTGAGAAAGATTGTGAGTTTATAAAATATGAATGTGAACCCACAAACATATCAACTATATTTGTTGCTATGGTGATTTATTTTGTCTTTGTCATGGACAATGAATTTTTTTTTCTCTAATTCACATATGCTAAAGTTTAAAGTGTACCCATCTCTCTCTTACTCACTTTCACTCACATTGTTTCTCTATTCCCCTTCTTTCTTTCTTTTTATATTCCACATCATTAAACAGCTCAAAAAATACCATATAAATTCAATTATTATGAATACAGATTTTCTATCTTATTAGATGAACAAAAAAAACAACACAACGATATAATATGTTTCATTTTTTTTTCCTTTTGGTGAAGAAAAAAAGAATAGTTAATGGATGACAAATGATTTCATTGAATCCGTTTCTATTTCTTATTTGTAGAAAATTCTCTCTATATTCTTAGAAGTGTGTGCTTTTTTTTTTTTTTGGTCGGAGTTGTCCATTTTTCTTATTTTGCTTGACTGCTTGATTTTTGCATATTTGTCACTTTTTTTTTTTTCCTTATTTTTCTTTTTACCATAAATTAAATGGCTGATGCATCTTCCTCCACAACAGCAACAACAAATGACGCTGAAAAAGTGACATTTTTTAAAAAAAGAGCACCCAAGAAAAATTTTCGAAAACCAATCATTGCAAAAAAACAACGAGATCATAGCGATGACGACGATGACGAAGATGAAGACCAAGATGTATCTGCCGTAGTTACCAAGGAACGTAAATCAATGGCAACACCATTTGTACAGAGTACACGACCTTTTAAAAAAAGAAAAAGGTAACCGATCTTGCTGCCGATTTAGATTCTTCTGATGAGGAAGAAAAAGAAAGCTCTATTGGTGTTCGTTATTCAGCTGATCGTTCAACTAGTTTACAAACAAGCGATGCTACTCGTTATGCTACAGAATGGGAGCTTGAAAATGAAGTATTACAAAAATCAAAATCAAAATCAAAATCTTCTTCAACTGATGTCAAAAAGAAAGAAGTTAAGAACTCTAAAATGCAAGTGGGCCCGCAACGGGCACCTGCTAATATTCGGGTGACAGCCCGATTTGATTATCAACCGGATGTATGTAAAGATTACAAGGAAACTGGTTTTTGTGGTTATGGTGATTCATGTATCTTTTTACATGATCGTGGTGATTACAAGACTGGATGGCAACTGGAAAAGGAATGGGAAGATGCAATTAAAAATAAGACGAAATATGGTCAATCAAATACAGATCAATATGCAGTATCAGGCTCGGATGATGATTCGGATGAAGAAGAATTACCGTTTGCTTGTTTAATTTGTCGGGAAGAATTTACAAATCCTGTGGTGACTAAATGCAATCATTACTTTTGTGAAAAGTGCGCTCTGGATAATTATAAAAAATCACCCAAGTGTTATGCATGCGGAACTCCTACTAGTGGTGTTTTTAATACTGCCAAGAATATGCTGGAAAAGTTACGTAAAAAGAAGGAACGACGAGAGGCAGAAAAGAGTGATCAGGAAGAAGATATATTAAATAATGGCGATTTTGCCATTGAAGGGTTGGAGGAAAAGAAGGATAGTAGTAGTAGTAGTAGTGAAAGTGATGATGATGATGATAGCGATAGTGATTAAACAAATAAAAGATTTAGCATAATACCCTTTTCTACTTGATTTTTTTCATCTCATGTGATTACCTCATTACTTTTATGTTATGACTCGCCAATTATTATTATCAATAATAAAATGCATATCTTATTCCGCATTTAGGAATGTTATTCATATTACAAATGAGTTTGTGACTCTTTGCCTTTGTTTCCGTACTTCTGGTATACTTTTTATTTTTGCTATACGTACATGCTTTTCAAAGATCGAACCTTCAGAATAACTTCTTAAGAACCTGTTATGTATCGTGTGACTTTGTAATGATAGGATACTTGTTATTATCTTGTGCTAGAATAATTTTGTTTAAATTTTGCAAGTATAATAGTTTGTAGCTATGCAGAGTAATTTGATTTCTAATAAAATTGGATTATATATACATGCTTATTGGGTTGACTGGATAACGCCTTTTTAACAAACTGTTTTAAATATTATGCGTATGAGAAATAAAAAAAAAGAGCCATTTGCATCAATATTGGTACACTTGTCAATATTAGGTTTCTACTTACCTCTTTTTCATATAAAGTTGGATTAAGTTGTTTTTATTTTTATTAATTTATTCCGTGACTTCAAGTCTAAACAACTGTTTTCTTTGTTCTTCATTTACGATATGATTCCTCATGATAAGTATATGAAAAAAGAATTAATTTTTTTTCTGTATGTTGCTTCATTGATGTAATCATTTACTAGATTTTATTTCATAATTATAATGAGAGTTAATATAAGAAAAGACAAAGGAAATCAACTATCTAATAATAAAATAGTTATGATAGGCTAATGAATCAAATAATAGTATGTAAGGACAAGTTATGTACATTTTTATTGTAGAAAGTGACTCTGGATGCAAATAAACAGTTTAATCATCCCACTTTCGTCAAAAATAAAACAAATAAAATGATTTGGTCAACTATTGTTTTTTTTTCATTATTTACAGTACGTACTATTTATTATAACAATTCGAATAACATGTATAATAAGTAATATAAAACGGATGAACAATTAAATTACTCTCCTAAATTCGTTTTGATGATATAAAGTGAATGAAAAATTCTATCAGGAAAATATATATTATTATCTTCATATATTTAACGGTTCACTATTTGAAGAAGATAAATGAAGTGAACTTATACAATCAATGTAAAAATTATATTTTAATGAACTCCTGCACAATGCTGACAAAATTGTTATTTACATGTTTCTTTGTTCAAAATTCTACTTTACCATATAGGTACGTAGAGGTAGATTATTATTATGCATTATTATATCACGGTTTTATGGTTTCGTTATTTATTTATTATAAGCATGTATATAGCGACTAATTAATAAAATTTAATCCTTATTATTTTTCGAGAATATATAAGAACATGCAAAAAAATAACAATTTTCTATCATCTACTTTTTTTTTCAA